>MJUU01012111.1:29465-88022 GCA_002080025.1 Modiolus philippinarum | reverse complement strand
TAACAAGTAAGAACTGTGTTCGCAGAGCGAAACACAAAAGTCTCCCAAACGAACGCCCATATCCACCTAGCCACCTGTGAAATTTCATCCAATTCTGAGTACTTTGAATTTTCCCGCCTTTCTCCTGTTTCCATGGCAACGGTCGCCATTTTGAAAATTTTAAGACCAAAATTTAATTCCATGCATGCTAGGCAACCTTCCTGTCAATTTTCATCCCATTCTGAGCACTTTAAATTTTCCCGCCTTTTTCCGTTTCCATGGCAACGGCCGCCATTTTGAAAATTTTGAGACCAAAATTCAATTCTATGCATACTAGGCAACTTTCCTGTCAATTTTTATCCAATTCTGAGCACTTTTGTTTTTCCCGCCTTTTTCTGTTTCCATGGCAACGGCCGCCATTTTGAAAATTTTAAGGCCAAAAATCAATTCTATGCATGCTGGGCAACCTTCCTGTTAATTTTCATCCAATTCTGAGCACTTTTAATTTTCCCGCCTTTTTTCAGTTTCCATGGCAACGGTCGCCATTTTGGAAATTCCAAGACCGGATGGCACATCTTCTCATTGTCCTCTACCAATATATGAAGTTTCATGAAGTTCCAGTGAAAGGTCTTCAAGATATGGCCCGGACAAAAATTTTACGCCGGAAGAAGCGGAAAAGGAATAATAATAATAAAAAGAATAATAAGAACTGAGCAAAAACAATAAGTCTCCACAAACTTCGTTTGGGAGACTTAATAAGAAACGCAACAAAAACAATAAGTCTCCCAAACTTCGTTTGGGAGACTTAATAAAAATAAGAAACACAGCAAAAACAATAAGTCTCCCAAAACTTCGTTTGGGAGACTTAATAAGAAACGCAGCAAAAACAATAAGTCTCCACAAACTTCGTTTGGGAGACTTAATTACAGGTTGCAGATGTCGTTTTTCAGATAGTGATTGAATTTAGGGGAAATTGAACACTCCTCTGAATATTTCTTAGGTTTTACATGAACAATGTTATCCATGAACAAATGTGACAACCAAATAGGATGTAATGAAATTTTGTCAGAAATAATTTATTTCTAATTTCTAGGTAGATTTTGATGCTGCGAATGAGACGGAATCAGCGGATTGGTTGTCTGGGGTGATATCTGCAATTGCTTGCAATTGAAAATCTAGTTTATTTTGATATTGGACGTCACACAGTGGAATATTCACTTTATCAATTTATCTTCATCTTTCCCCGAACCGTAACAGAGCAAACGTAGTGGACCAGGGGACAGTCGAAGTCAGTGTATTTCTAAGGTTAAGAAGAGCTCACGTGCACTTGTTTTAACTTGGTAAATTACCAGTCAGAACTATTTATTTTTATGAATCAACAACAGTATCCAACGAAACATCACAAATAACTAAATACCGAAGTTACTGTGAATTTTGATTCTGCATATGCGCATTTCCACAACTTATGTCTCTTCAGTGCAGATAAAATCTAAACGTTTGGAAGACCATAAAGTCAAAGATCTTTAAAAACTGATAGAGAACAAATTACCAAAAAAAATCTGAAAAGAAAACCAAAATCAGCTAAGGACAGAGCTTTGCATGAGGGAGATACTCCTTAGTATCATCAAAATTTACAAAATTAGATATTGTAATGTTTTAAATAGAATCGGCTTTCGGGTCAAGAATGATGTGTCGTCACAATTGAAAGTATGTTAAAAGGGACGGGGGCTTTTTTCGTAGTAAAGGATTCGGGACATTGATCATCATATTCTAATGTAACATATATATGCAACAGACGATTTGTTGGGTCAAAAGTGACCGTCAGTCAAAAACGCTATCTATCTGCCTCAGAGAATGATTTTTTAAGTTCAAATAACTTACAATTGGAAGAGTGCAGCAAAAAAAAAAAAAAAAACAAAGTCGATTTTGGTGAAAATACAATTCAAGCAAAATACTGACGCCACATTGTTTGGGTAACTTTCAATAAAGTGGACTTTGACGTCGAATCGCGGATTATTTTCCTCTTTCAAAAAACTATACATTGTTTTGTTTGCATTATAATAGCAATAACTGTGCATTATTTGAATCCAGAGGGAATCAATATAGTAGATTTAACAGTTTAAAATGTTGTTTACTGGCCATACGTAATATAAGAAAATCGCTGCAACTCACCCGAGAGAAGACTTAATTTCTTACATTCATGACAGATATCCAGATCTCTGATCTGCTCTGATATAAAAAGCTTTTATTGTAAATCACATAGTATATTTCGAGGGATGAAATACTGAACAGGCGATAGGAAACAAAAACTTCTTCAAACAGAGGTACTTACCGCAACTTCCATGATAAAAACAAATTATTATGTGGACCCAAATACACAACAAAGTTCGACTGATCATCGTTTCAGAATTTAACTTCCTGTTTCAATCCTTTATGAATTGGATGTATACAGATAAAAATCAGACGAAATAATACTCCACATAGACGGATTTTTACGGAAGCGTATTAGCGCCACACACAAACTTTTTTTCATTTTGCGTTATAACGCAAAGTTTGCGTATATAACGCAGAGGTTTGCGTTATTTCACAAAGTTTGCGTTATTACGCAAAGTTTGCATTCTTTCGCATCATTTTAAATTGGTAGATATGACCCAGCATATTCGAAATTTAGAGTCTTGTACGGGTGTCTACAGATAGAGTTGGATTTTCGGGCTAAAATCTGCACAATGGCTTAAAGATGATAACATTTAATAGATTCAACAATCAACCAGAATAATTCCTTCATTTTGTTATCTTCTATACAGATCCAAGATCAATAGTCTTTGACAAGCTAGATATGTCACAAATTATGGGTTGAGGGCATTTTTTTTATTTCGTTTGTGTTTGCGTTAAAATATTTTGTTTGTTTTGCTTTGTTGATTTGGGTTTTTTTCCTTTTTTTTGCATTTTTTTTGGTTTATGTTTTGTCTTTGTTTTTTGTTTTTTTTTTTTGTTTTTTTAGTTTTGTCACTGAATCAAAATCATGGGAGTCATATAAATGAAAAAGTACATGAACCTTATAAATAAAAAAGTACATGACCATTATATATATATATATATATGTGTGTGTGTGTGTGTGTGAAATAGTATTACTGTTTTTCCAACAAAGCCTTTTATGAAAAAGTTATTGAAGAACGGGCTTCCAACTCCACCATCTTCTTCCATACTGCTTCCGTAAGTTGCCTTCTTCGGTTTCTTTTTTCGAATATTGCTTGCAAGTGAAACTCTCATAAATAATAAAGCGGAATTTCAAATAAATTATTCACATTAATATATATTTAGATGATATTTTAAAAATAAATACAATACTATCATTATTTCGCTTAATTGCATCAGTGGGTTATCTTCTTCCGACTTTTGAGTTATTATTTCCAACATGAAGTGTCATGCAGGTGCAGGAGACGCTTTATCTGTCGCAGTACCATGTGATTTTATGTGAACATTAAATAAAAAAAAAGATTACAGGAAACATCTACAACGGCTGAAAATAACAATTGTACAGGAAAACACAATTAAGACAAATGTAGACGAATATGGGACAGCTGAACTTGGTAACGACACTAACAAAAGTCAGCGGTTTAAAGCGGCTTATGGGTACCCAAACCTCCCCTTTCTCTGTCCGTTTCTTCCCAAATATAATAATGATACGAATGAAACCCAGTACAGGTAGTCTTCTAACTTCATGGCCACAATCGTGAAAGGGAAAGGAAATAAGACAAAACATAATTTTGAAGGATGGTACAAGCCGTGCTCGCCATGTTCCTGTTATTTGTCTTACATATAATGTCAAATGGATCAATAGAGTTGAATTTAGGTATATAAATCTTCCTTGTACTATATCGCAAAACTGTAATAAAATTATTCTTTTTCTTGAAGTAAAGGACGCAATTTTGACTGATTCGAAACATCTTTAATGTTTTATAACATATTTCTCCTTACTATTTGCACTTTTCAAATTTTTAGCAAATATCTTTCCTGGTATGGTGAGATTATTTTAAATCCCTTAATTTGATTTGGATGGACGCAATGTTCTTTCTTTTTATCATTGTTTGTGTCGCCTGCTGTAACCAGAGTCGACACATAGGGATTACTATCCGTCGTCTTACGTCGTCGTTGTCCTGCGTCGTCTGTCGGTTTTTCAATCCACAACTCCTTCAAAACTACCAGTCCGACTCTAACAAATCTTTCAAGATATGTTGTTCACTTGGTGTAGTTGTGCACCTGATACTTGGAAATTTTGATTTTACAGATTTTAGAGGTTCACGGAGCCAAAATTGCTCATTTGTGACTATGTCGGTTTTGAATCCGCAACTCCTTCAAACTGCTTGTCCAATTCCAACGAAACTTTCAGGAAACGTTGTTCACCTGCTGATGATGTGCACCTGATATAAGAATTTTGATTTAACAGATTTTAGAGGTTCATGGAGACAAAATTGCTCATTTGCGAGTCTGTCAGATTTTGAATCTGCAACTCCTTTAAAACTGCTTGTCCAGCTCCATGCAACCAAACTTTCAGGATGTGTTGTTCACCTGGTGTAGATGCGCACCTGATACTTAGAATTTTGATTTTACATAGTTGCTCATTTGTTATTCTGGTTAGTTAATCCTCAACTCCATTATAGCTATAAGTCAGATTCCAACAAAACTTGCAGGATATCTTGTTCACCTGATTTTGTTGTGCATCTAATACGTATTATTTTGATTTCGCAGATTTTAGAGGTTCACTGAGCCAAAAAAGCTCATTTGTTAATTTAGTTTGTTACTGTGGTATTCTTTCAAAACTATAAGTCATATTCCAACCAACCTTTCATAATTTGTTGATCACTTTATTTAATTGTCAACCTGATACTTTGAATTCTGATTTTACAGATTTTAGAGGTTCACTTGTCCAAAAATGACTCTTCTGTAGTTCAGGCAACACAAGTGTTCCATGGAACACCCATCAATTTTTTTTATAATCGCTTTGTAGAAAGATTATCCCGTTATTATACCTTATTCGATGGATATACTTGGGGAGAAAAAAAAAACACGAATGTATTATTCAGTTTTATTGGTGAAGCTTCTTTGTGTGTGTGTGTGTGTGTTTTTTTTATGCTCTATTCTTTTGTTTTTGTGCAAATTTAGGCTCTAAAATCAAATTTTACAAGACTCTAAATTTGGAATGTGTTGGATTGAATATATTATCTACCAGTCTATAATAAACTTTGCGTGATAACGCAAACTTTGCGAAATAACGCAAACTTTGCAAAATAACGTATACTTTGCGTAATAACGCAAACTTTGCGTTATAACGCAAACAATTGCGTTATAACGCAAACATTTGCGAAATAACGCACATATTTGCGTTTTTACGCAAAATTTTGCGTTATAATGCAAAATAATAAAAAAAAGTTTGTGTGGCGCTAAGACGCTTCCGTAGATTTCAAAGCAGTATCATATTTTGAATCATAATCAGAACTTTTTTAAAACTATTCTGTGAAATCTATACGATTCTTATCAATATTTTTAATGTTATGTTAACTTGTGTTTTAAGAAGCATAGACAAGTAATACATGTACCTTGTACATGTAATTCCTTATTAAAAAAATCTGCTTTCTAGTTGACCAAAAATGTTTAACAAGAGCTTTTAATCCAAATGTAATATGCATAAAAGTCTCATCACAGTTATCTTGATAAGTACAAAAACTAGCTTACCTAATATTCCTCAGAACTTATATTACTTCAACATTGATTGATTGGTTTTTAAACTACGTTTATTTCTATTCATTTCCTTTTAAAACTTGTGAAGTAATGCATTTCAACCTACCAATTCAAGCAAGCTTCTGTTTGTCTTTTCATTCAATAAATGACCCAGTACACTTTGTCTCTTCAATATGGTAAGAAATTCTGAAAATTTGTCGGAAAATACCACTTTTTCAGAAAAATTAAGACAAAATAAAATATAAAAACTAAAAGAAATGCCGCATATGCTCGAATACAAAACTAGAGGCTCAGAGGCTGAGCCTGTATCGCTCACCTGACATGCTTCTATGCCACGCACGACCAGAAAAGATGTATTTTACAAATGAGGTCTAAAGTTAAGCTATGTTCTCCATTGGCACAAGTGTTTTTTGTCTGATCCTATTGAAATGAGTAATCTTTGCAAAGGACCTTCAATACACCATTCCAACACAGTTTAGTTAAATTTGCTTGAATAGTTTCAGAGAAGATAATGAAATGTATGGTTTTCATATACCGCGCTATGATGTTCAAGTATGTTCTGCACTGGAGGCCATGTCTTTTGTCAAATCGGAATGAAATGTGCAATTTTTTTTTATAAAGTACCTTCCGTACATCATTCCTGTAAAGTTTGGTTGAATTTGCTTCAGCAGTTTCAAAGGAGAAGATGAAAATGAGATTTTTCCCACAGGATCAAATGTTAAACCTAAGTTCTGCACTGGCGGCCATGTTTTTTATCGGATCAGAAAGAAACGAGCAATCGTTGTAAAGGACCCTGAATACATCATTTGTGTTAAGTTTGGTTGAATTTGCTTCATTGGTTTCAGAGCAGAAGATGAAAATGTGATTTCTCCCATAGGTTCCGATGTTAAACATAAGTTCTGTGCTGGCGGCCATGTTTTTTGTTGGATCGAAACAAAATGAGCAATCATTGTTGAGGACCTTTAGTACATAATTCCTGTAAAGTTTGGTTGAATATGCTTCAGTGGTTTCAGAGGAGAAGATGAAAATGTGATTTTTCCCATAGGGTCCAATGTTAAACCTAAGTTCCGCGTTGGCGGCCATGTTTTTTGTCGGATCGGAACAAAATGAGCAAACTTTGTAAAGGACCTTTAGTACATCATTCCTGTAAAGTTTGGTTGAATTTGCTCCAGTAGTTTCAGAGGAGTTGATGAAAATGTGAAAAGTTAACAGACAGACAGACGACGGACGACGGACGCCAAGTGATGGCAATAGCTCACACTGACCCATTGGGTCAGATGAGCTAAAAAAAGAAAGAAATCTTACCAGACCGTAACATAAATATAACCGCATAATAAATAAAAAAATAAATAATAATGATAATAAATAAAACAAAATAAAATGAAATAAATAGATAAATAAATAAATGAATGAAAAAAAATATACAGATCAACAAACATTTCAATCACAAGCTTCCTATATACAAACGATCTGCTCGATTGGAACATTATCTGTCCATTCTGAGAGAACTGCATTCATCATTGTCAAGCTCCGTGTTATTCCTTTGTAATTTTGTTACTTAACTACATGTATGTAAAATAGGCAATTTATGCTGTTCTGCAATTTTGTTGAAAAAATGAAGTCGTGTTTGCTGGGACCAATACAACCGATGACTTTTGTAACTGGCTGTTCTCTGGACAAAACAATGGAGCTACTGTTATCTATCATACTTTCAAAGGATACGATAGCTATCTTATTTTGAATTACCTGATTCGTCATGGCATAGTACCGGAAGTGATTTCTAACGGAACTAAGAATATGGCCATCACCATACCAACCTGTAACATTCGGATGATTGATTCCATGAATTTCTTACCTACAGCTTTATCCAAACAACCAAAAATGTTTGGACTGACAGAACTACGAAAGGGATATTTTCCGCACTTATTCAATACCAAAGAGAATCAAGCTGCCATCTTGAATCGTTTACCTGAGGTAAAGTTTTATCAACCGGATAAAATGAAACCCGAAGACAGAGTTGCGTTCCTGAATTGGTACAACGAGAATAGAGATTCTTCGTTTAATTGTCAACAAGAACTGCTGAGCTATTGTCGTTCGGATGTGGATATACTGTGACAAGCGTTTTTGACGTTCCGTCAATTATTCATTGAGATGACAACTGTACAGAGTCAAGGAGGTATCGACCCTTTTCAAGACTGCATTACTATTGCATCTGCCTGCAACCTCGTCTTTCGTACATTGTTCTTTAATCCGGGTACCATAGGTATAATTCCCGCACATGGATACCGTCCTTATGAGAAACATTCGTTGAAAGCCATGAAGTGGTTACAGTGCATTTCTGCAGCCAATAATATACAGATACAACATGCACGTAATGGTGGAGAGAAACAAATTTGACCCTATAAAGTGGATGGGTTTTATGACAAACATGTGTTTGAATCTCATGGATGCTTCTGGCATGGTTGTTTACTTTGCTATAGTGCTGCTACTGTCAATCCAGTCAATGATATGACTATGGAAGAATTGTATCAACGCACGTTGGAAAAGAGACGATATATTGAACAGCAAGGGTATACTTATGTGGAAAAATGGGAATGTGAGTTCGGTAAAGACATACAGATTGATCCATACATAAAACGCTTTATTGATTCCTTGAAGTCGCCCCTGCACATATTGTCGCCGGCGACAATATGTGCAGACCTTATCGGCACATATTGTCGCCGGCGACAATATGTGCTGGACATTAACGGCACATATTGTCGCCGGCGACAATAAGTGCCGGTTTTGTCAATGCCATTTAAACGTGATTGGGGGCGACAATATGTGCCGTATATATCGGCACATATTGTCGTCACAAAAAATAATTAATTATGAAATATGCAAGTATATATATATACCTTTGAATTTGAAATTGTAAAACTGACATACATACGCTTTTTAATCACTTGACTGAATGCACTGATCTTTTGAAAGCATACAATATGTTTGAAATTCACTTTTTATGGTTACTATCAGAAATTAAAAATATTAAGAGATCTCATATTTAGATGCTTCGCATTAGATGCCATGTTACTTAATTAGCATATGAATCATTCTAGGAAATTTTGATTCAATTTTCTCCAGCTGATTGAGAACATACCATAAAAATGAGACAGAATTTGCTATGAGGTATGGGTAAAGCTAATTGTTGAAGGCCTAATTGCGACTTCAAGATGAAGAACAAAGCGTTGTTCCATTGCTTATTACCATGTATTTGTAGATACTTCCTCTCGTTTGCAATTACTTCATATCCCATCATTGTTAATTTTAGACGAGAGTTTGTCTCCCCTGCAGAGTGGAGTCCGTAAAAAGATTCCCCATGAGTGAGATGTATGCTCTATATACATTTCAGTTATGGTGTACTTGTTCTTGAGAGAAATTCTCATATAGATGCGGTAACATACTTTCACATTTTGGTTTTTTATTTATTATTATTTTTTTTTTGTTGTTATTTAAAATTGTAATTCTGACCACCTGTTTACTTTGCCCACGTCTCATGGTTTTATAATGCCAAGTTGTCTTATTATTGACTCGATGAGTGCCCTGTGATTGTTTAAATTTTGTGATCGTCATCTATAAGTCTTTTGTCGGGCAATGGATTACAGAGATAGTAAGAACACTTTGCCAGTTATGTTTGTTGCCGCATCCATGGATCAAAGGCTTAAAAAGCATGGATGTAGCATTGCTCGACAATTAGCAATGAATTCCGCTCAAACCGGTGCTTGGGGCCTTCTTGAATTTGCTATGAGGTATCGGTAAAGCCTCATGGCGACTTCAAGATGAAGAACAACAATCAAAGCGTTGTTCCATTTACCACGTATTTATAGGGATTCTGTCCCATGTACATTTACTCCATATCCCTTCATTTGTTTATTTACCGTGGAGTTTGTCTCTTGTGCAGTGTGGAGTCCGTAAAAAGATTCCCCGTGCTTGAGGGGTATGCTCTGTATATTGTCAGTTATTGTGTACTTGTTCATGTGCATGCACTATCAAAATTCAACATTTGGCTTTCTTGCTTTGTAAAGAATTAAACTATTTTTCTGGCCGTCTGTATATATATTGCCCAAATCTCCCGATTTTTATTGTCAAGTTTTCTTACAAACAACTCGATGAGTGTCCTGTGACCTTTTATGTGTTGTATTGTCTATTCATTGGTCCCTTTGTCGGGCAATGGATGACATGTTTGTAAGATTACTTCGCCCGATTTGTTATGCTTCTTGACAACCCCGCATCCATCAAAAATAATGAAATAAAGGGGATGGATGTGGCGTTGTTCGACATTCAGCAAGTGAATTCCGCTTAAACCGGTGCTAGGGGGCCGTCTTGAACTTACTGTGAGGTATGAGCGTTTGCATGCTCTTTGTTTAAGGCCTCATAGATGAGGAACAACAATCAAAGCGTTGTTCCATTTGCTTAATCTTACCACGTATTTTTAGGGATTTTTTCCCATGTACATTTACTCCACATCCCTTCATTTGTTTATCTCAGTTCTTAAATTAAGGACAAAGGGGACGATTCAATTTCCCTAACATGGGCACTTATATTCCAGCTTGTCCTGCTTACGGAGTATATGTTTCACAGTTGATTCGTTACGCAAGAGCTAGCACAAATTATACAGACTTTCTCATTAGACATAGTTATCTCCGTGACCGCCTTATTAATCAAGGTTTCAAAAAAAATTCCGTCTCATTCGATCATTAAAAAGTTCTTTAATAGATATCAGGCCCTTATGGAAAAATTTGGAGTTTCGGTCCAAATTCTTTTTACTTAGTACTAAAATAATCATTTCTTTTAACTGTCTACGACCTTTCAATAGCTATTGATGCTGAGTTGCTACCGGACACTACCGCAATGGAAAGGGAGGTTTGGCGCGCCATAAAACCGGTTTAACCCACCATTTCTTTTGAAATGCCTGTACCAAGTCAGGAGCATGCGGTCATCAATTTTTCCGATGGTTTCCACCTGATTTGTCTTTTTGACTCATGGACTTCGGCTCTTGACAAGTCTCTTAGTTAATTTTGTTATTACCCCGAAATCCACTCTTGAAGTCACATTTCTTATGGGTCAGAACGGAACGAGGAATTTTTATAAAGGAGCTTCCTCAGATCATTCCTGTAAAGTTTGGTTGACTTTGCTTCAGTGGTTTTAGAGGAGATGATCAAAATATGATTTTCTTATAGGGTTCAATGTTGAACTATGTTCAGCGATGGCGGTCGCGTTTTTTGTCTGGTCCGACATAAATAAGCATATTTGGTGATGACCTTCCATACATCATTCCTGTAAAGCTTTGCTAAATTTGTTCCAGTAGTATCAGAGAAGATGTTCAACATGTGAAAAGCTAACGGAGGGACGGCACACGCAAAGTGATGGCAAGAGTTCACACTTACCCTTTGGGTCTGATGAGCTAATAAGGCAAAACACCAAATAGTTCCAATATCAATAAAAGTTTGCTTTCGTTTACCAAAACGATGTCTCCTTTGTTCCCAAGATTTAGATACGAGTCTGAAAGTATTTTTAGGTTATTTTGATACATGTAAAGTGAAATTATATTATTATGAGGGTGCCTCACTGTATATCAAGCTTCATTACCTTCTGTGGAGCAGTTAAAGAGGCGTTTTGCTTAATTACAATCTGTTACATAAGACTTTTGCCAATTTCTAAGGTCCATAACATGATATACACTTCTTACATACCAGATTTCACATTGCTGTTGAGTAGTTCAGAATTCAATTATATTTCCTGGTAGTATGCACAACAACATGTGATATAGTTGCCAAAAACTAAGTTTTTGTGTCGTCATGCTGTCTCGATTTGTGTTGTTGTGAATTGCCGTGATTTTGGATTTATGATTTTAGAATTTCCCCTTTCCTTGTTCTTGCTTCGGTATTCGTTTGCCGATGTATTTCATTAAATCATGCTTTGTAGTTTCAGAGGGTATGTGCTGATGAACTTTGTGTCGGACAGACGGATGGGCTTGGCAGAAAGTGTGGGGGGCACATACTTATCAAGGGTCACTGCTATTTTGGCTGAAAGCTAAAGCCAATATCAATTCAAGCAAGCAAACAACGGCAGTAGAATACCGAAGGAACAAAGGGGTGACATTCACAAAAATCGAAGTCCAAAGACAGGGCAAAAACGAGAACACAGAAAACAATGACGTTAGACACAAAAACAATGACGCCAGACAGACACAAAGCACAGAACCAGAAACCACAACATTCAGAACAAAGGCACTCACAGTGTGAACTCCAGTGAAACTGAGAGTGACATCAGGTGCTCCGGAAGGGTAAGCATGTCCTGCTCTGTTAACAGCACCCGTCACACTGTGAGTGATTCAATCCGGGAAAATGTCAAAGTCGGTAGTCAAATCCGGGAAGACGTGAATCTAGCTGAAAATGTCCACTTTCATTTGGGATACTGACATGTCATATCTTTCAATGATGCTATGGTGACGGCCATAGAATTTCTTGAGGGATGAAATTAACAAAGGTTGAACAAATCCCTGACTAAGCAGCTATTGGGACAGTGTTTTTGCTCTGTGATACCCCGAAGATAAGACACATGAGTAAACATACATTTTGTATAACTATTTAGAGCATTGTTATTGATCAATTCACTGAAAGTAAATAAAATATTATCAAGCAAAAGAGCCTCTTAAATATGAAGTTGGCCTTCTTTGCCTTCTAGCAGATGATACGGAAAGATTGATAATGGGGACGAGAGACTCATGCTCACCGATATCAGTGCTGTCTTTGTCAAGCAACCTTCTATGCATTTCTTTATAGTTCTTTCAGTTAACAAAATTGCATATCATTCAGTTCAATCTATCTATCTACCAATTTTATAACAGTTGATATCTATGTCCTTAGCTGATTTTGGCTTTCCATTTAGATCATATTTAGTTATTTGTTCTCGATCAGTTTTTAAACATGTTTGAGTTTATGGTCTTCAAAATGTTTAGATTTTATCTGCACTGAAGAGACATTAGTTGTTGAAATGGCCATATGCAGAAACTAAATTTACAGTAAAAAAAATTTCGGTGTTTTGTTATGTGGATAAGTTTTACAGAAAAAAAGAATTTTGCACAGAATTGCCATGCAATGTACAACCGAAATAATCAGAACCTGAGGGTACATCATAGTTTATATATAACCAAGAAGTTTCACGGGTGATGCTCAATGCTTCTTGTAATAAAAGATCTTGAATCAAACACAACTTTTGATTTTAAATCACTCTTTGATTTTTTAGAGTTAAATTTCCCACCACCCACTTTTTGGGTTTTCCTATTTTGATAACTTTCCCATCATTTTTCCCATTTCCCAATTTTTTTTACCACTTTTTCCCATTTTTCAAAACCGTGTGGCTCCCCTCAAACAAGGACCTGCATTTCTAGACATAAAACTTTGAATGTCTGAAATAAACACTTGATGGTGAACTTTCGTTTTTAGTTCATTTGTAGTTATCTTTTCAAAAGCTACGGCATATGACGTCAGCATTTCACAACTCATTCACCTTTCGGGCATTTTATATGAAGAGCGATTTTGACAACAGAGCGAAATTTTTCTATCAAATATATGCCAAGGTTATGTGCAACCACCTTCAGGGGTTTTAAGTGTGACAGACCGAAATATGTTAAATGTAACTGTATCAAAAATGAAAATAGACATTTTTTTTGGAGATAAATGGTTTTTAACTGTGGATTTACCATTTGTTTTACATGACTTTCCAATGTGCTTTGCGAAGGGTACCACATATGAGCAGTAAGATCATGCTTACCTGTCTGGAGCCCTTGGTGGTCCCAGATTAATGTGGTATTTAACACTGCTAGGTATTTGTGACGTTGTTTTAACTTCTTGGCTTAATCTGTGTTGTTTCTATATTGTTAAGTTTTTTTTTATTCCCGCACCAGGGAATCAAAGTGCGGGTATACCGTTGTTGTCTCCGTCCGTCCGTCACGCATTTTTATGCGACTTAGGAATTTAATTTAGCTGAATTAGTATTGGCAATGCATACAATACGCTTTCGAGATGGATGAAAAACAATATACAAAAAGGCTCAAATTTCACTTTTATATGACATCAATTCCTCCCACATTTTCATTTTTCTTACAGAATTGTGCATGTAGTCTGCAGATGCGCAATACGCTTTTGTAATTTCGATAACGGTCCCAATTTCAGGAAATTTCCAGAACGTGTCTAACACTTATTATCTTTCTTAATTTTTGCATACAATCATGACTTTTTGCAAGTTTTTGGTACAAGAATTAAATAATTGTGAACACAAAGTTTTTTTTTAAATTGGTTTAAATGGTCATCAAATTAGCTTTGCTAACATTTACAGTATTCCTAAGCAGTATAGCTTATTTATGACAAATTTTAGCCGAGTTGCGCCGAAGTCGAACTCGGCTTATAATTTGGTGGATGGTGTCTGGGCGTCCGGGCGTCCAGGCGTCAACTTTTGGTTTCCGCATGATATCTTGAAATCGAAATGAAACTTGGCATAGACATGACTTATGATCAGAGGACGAAGCTTATCGATTTTGAGGTTTGTGCGACAAAGGTCAAGGTCACAATTTCTAAAAATGTAACAAAAAATTACAATCAGAAATAAAGCCTAAAATCACATGTTTAGTATTATTTGGATAACAAAATAGCTAAAAAGTGTTATTGTTCATACAATAGTACTCTTTATATTGCCAGAACATGTTCAATTTATCTATTACTTCTGTACACCAACACACATTTTTTGGATGTCATTAAGTTAACTTAAAAATAAAATACATTGAAAAGTCAAAAATAAAAAAGGGGAGGTAATAAAACTAAGGGAGGTAATAAATTTAATGTGAAGAAATATTCAATATTTCTGAAAGATTTCTGCAATATCCAGTTTAAATATAATCTTATATGGAAAAAAATATCTTTGGGTATTCTGATTTTAGTAAATTTCCTGAAACTCAATTTCAGCAACATGAATTGCCTAGATTATAAGGGGAACCCCTGCTCAGTTTTTTTTTTTGAATGGTGGTCTGAAATGGGTTGTAATGGAGAGTGGAGCTTTCATTTGCCATTTAAACCAAATCAGAACACTGAAGTATTCTGCTACATATTTTTCTTCACAATTTCAGAAATATGTATAACTAGATTAAAAGGGACCCCTTGCCAAAATATTTTTATTGAAAGGGGGACTTGAAATGTTTTGATTGCAGCAATATGTATTAACGGTACCTGGATTATCAGGGGAACTCCTGCCCCCCTTTTTTTGAATAGTAGTCTGAAATGGGTTGTAAAGGATAGTGGGGCTTTCAGTTGCCCCGGAAACCAAACCAGAACACTTAATCTTTGAAACTAGAGGCTCAGAGACTGAGCCTGAATCGCTCATCTGGCAAAATGCTTCTACGCCATACATGACTAAAAAAGATGTTTCCTTACCAATGCGGTCAAATGTTTAGCTATGTTCATCATTAGCACCCATGGTTTTTGTCTGATCCTATTGAAATGAATAATTTTTCCAAAGGACCTTCTATACATTTTAGAGATGATGATTATAAGGATGGTTATCCATTCCTGGCTCCAATGTTAAACTATGTTCTGCACTGGAGGCCATCTTTTCTGTCAGATCCAAGTACCTTCCATACATTCTTACTGTAAAGATTTGTTGAATTTGCTTCAGTAGCGTCAGAGGAAATAGCAAATAGATGCTTTTCCCTTAGGGTCCCATGTTAGACTATGTTCAGCGCTGGCACCCATGTTTTTTAAGGAATAGGAAAAATTTCGGCAATCTCCATAAAAGACCTTCCATACATTATTCCTGTAGAGTTTGGTTCAATTTGCTTCAGTAGCTTCAGAGGAGATAGCAAATATATTCATTTCCCATAGGGTCACATGTTAAACTATGTTCTACGCTGGCGGCCATGTTTCCTCACGGATCGAAAAAATTTCGCCAAACTAAGAAAAGGACCTTCCATACATCATTCCTGTAAAGTTTGGATCCATTTGCTTCAGTAGCTTCAGAGGAGATAGCATATATATGCTTTTCCCATAGGGTCCCATATTAACCTATGCTCTGCGCTGGCGGCCTTGCTTTTTCAAGGATCGAAAAAATATCGGCAAACTAAGTAAAGGACCTTCCATACATCATTCCTGTAAAGTTTGGTTCAATTTGCTTCAGTAGCGTCAGAAGAGATAGCAAATATATGCTTTTCCCATAGAGTCCCATGTTAAACTATGTTCTGCGCTGGCGGCCATGTTTTGCACGGATCGAAAAAATTTCGACAAACTAAGTAAAGGACCTTCCATACATCATCCCTGTAAAGTTTGGTTCCATTTGCTTCAGTAACTTCAGAGGGGATAGCAAATATTTGCTTTTCCCATAGGGTCCCATATTAAACTATGTTCTGTGCTGGCGGCCATGTTTTTTCACGGATCGAAAAAATTTCAGCAAACTAAGTAAAGGACCTTCCATACAGCATTCCTGTAAAGTTCGGTTCCATTTGCTTCTGTAGCTTCATAGGAGATAGCAAATATATACTTTTCCCATAGGGTCCCATGTTAAACTATGTTCTGCGCTGGCGGCCATGTTTTTTTCACGCATTGAAAAAATTTCGGCAAACTAAGTAAAGGACCTTCCATACATCATTCCTGTAAAGTTCGGTTCCATTTGCTTCAGTAACTTCAGAGGAGATAGCAAATATTTGCTTTTCCCATAGGGTCCCATGTTAAACTATGTTCTGCGCTGGTGACCATGTTTTTTTCACGGATCGCAAAAAATTTCGGCAAACTAAGTAAAGGACCTTCCATACATCATTCCTGTAAAGTTTGGTTCCATTTGCGGCAGTAACTTCAGAGGAGATAGCAAATATATGCTTTTTCCATAGTGCCCATGTTAAACTATGATCTGCGCTGGCACCCATGTTTTTTGGCAGATCAGAAAGTTTTCGGCAATCTAAGTAAAGGACCTTCCATACATCTTGGTTCAGTTTTGTTCGGCTGTTTCAGAGGAGATAGCAAAAATGTGCATTTTCCCATGGGGTCCCATGTTAAACTATGTTCGGACTGGCGGACATGTTTTTTGGCGGATCGGAAAATTTTCGGCAATCTTTGTGAAGGACCTACCATACATCATTCCTGTAAAGTTTGGTTAAAATTGGTTCAGTGGTTACAGAGGAGATAGCAAAAATGTGAAAAGTTTACGGACGACGACGACGGACGACGGACGCCAAGTGATGGCAAAAGCTCACATGGCCTTTGGCCAGGTGAGCTAAAAAAAAAGTATTCTACTACATATTTTTCTTCACAATATAAATTACAAAAATGTAGATTTGCCAAAATATTTTTTTAATGACAGGGGGACTCGTTTGTTTTGATTTCAGCAATATGTATTGCCTTTATCATAACGGAAACCCGTGCCCAAATTTTTTTTTAATGGTGGTCTGAAATTGGTTGTAATGGATAGTGGAGCTTTTGGTTGCCATGAAAACCAAACTAGAGAACTGAAATGCCTAGAAAAAAGGTATTCTGCTACATACTTTTACCATTTCAGCAATATTCGAAAACTAGATTTTACGGGGAACCCCTGGCCAAAGTTTTTTTGGAAAGGGACTTGGAATGTTTTGACTTCATGCAGCTATCAGCAATATGTATCACCTAGATTATAACCCCTGCCAAATTTTTAACCAAGTTGGGACAAAGTCAAACATCCTGCAAAAGTTACATTATAAGGCTCTGATTGAAATAAAAGAATTCATATCGGATGATGTACTTATGAAAATAACAAATATTCGTAACTCGGCTTTCGCACCTTTGGTGCGTTTTCTGATTTTTGAAAACCTGTGAATGTGAAACCTGTGTTAGTTGTAAATCACAATTATGGACGATGATTCGGGAAGAATTATTTGATTTTGAAATAGGGGATTAGAAGGAGACTTAAGTCCGAACTATTTTTTCTCGATGAAATTTGGATTCTGGATATTTTATAAGTGCGCTTGCGCGAGCACGTCTTACTTCCAAACTGTTCCCTAATTTTATCTGAACTTTTGGGATCCCGGCTATTTTTTTGTCCCTAAATTTGACCCGATTTTTTTTCTCAGTATAATGGATCCTTGATTTTTTTTTTAAACCCTCTCCATAAAAATCAAATAGTTTTTCCCTTATATCCTTAATTTAATCAAGAGCAGTAAATCATTCATTACTAATTTTTTATCTTTATACCTAATGTATTCCATAGCTCACATTATCCGTTACATTCATGTATGTTGCTTCTTTTGTCCCTTGCCAGACTTTTTGTTGTTTGTACGCATTTCCCAGAGGATTTAATGTTAATTAAGTGCCTCGTCATCGACGAATCCATTAATCTAGTTGATGTTTGCAGGGTTTGGGGCTAATTTTTGCCTAAATTCTGTGGAAAGTTATTTTTTTTTTCTAGAAAAAAATTAAGACACATGGCACCCCCTATAGATCATCCAATATCCGCTGCCGATTATTTATTCATAATTAAACAACACTTCGCCATCATCTTAAAACAAACATTCATACAAAGTTTCAGTACATCCATTCATCGGTTCTCTAAAGGATCTTTGTATATAT
Source organism: Modiolus philippinarum (assembly GCA_002080025.1). Taxonomy (NCBI): domain Eukaryota; kingdom Metazoa; phylum Mollusca; class Bivalvia; order Mytilida; family Modiolidae; genus Modiolus; species Modiolus philippinarum. The sequence continues at coordinate 69,684 of MJUU01012111.1, read as the reverse complement.
TTTCAATACAGTTCAATACTATACTAAGTTTCCAGCTGGCAGCAATTTGAATAAATTTTCGTAACCAAATTAACTCCACTTATTGGCATATTATAAGAACCACTACTATTTTTTAATCTCTAGAAGATTTGTATGCATATCCCATTGCATTTACTTTGAATTAGAGAAAGGCGCCAGTTTGATTTCTATATTTAGATCCCCGTAGAAGACCTTTAAATGAAAAAAAAAGTTACGGTGGACGCAATCTGATTGCAACAGTTCGCCCTGAGCTTATATAGAGGTTGATTTCTCAGAATAACAATATTATAACTAGAATACATCGAAATGAAGATTTAATTATGGATAAAAAAGCACCAAAGATGGTTATCGGGAAAACCTAAAACCTTGATTTGCCGTGAATGAGTTTCGAGCGAATTTTAAGAACTGAAACTTTAAAACATTTTCATATGGAGTATATATTTCACAATTAATTCGTTACTGTAGAGCGTGCAGTACATACAGTGACTTTGTGGAAAGAGCAAAAGCACTGTCACAAAAACTGCTGAGTCAGGGATATGTTCAGCCTTTGTTACTTTCGTCCCTTCAGAAATTCTATGGCCGTCACCACGACATCATAGATAAATATGAAATGTCAGTGTCACAAATAAAAACTGACATTTTCAGCTAGATTCGCGTCTTCCCTGATTTGACATTACCGGTTTCGACTTTACCCTGAATTGACCCACTGACAGTGTGACGGGTGCTGTGCACAGAGCAGGACATGCTTACCCTTCCGGGGCACCTGATGTCACTCTTGTTTATTGAGAGTTCACACTGTTAGTGCTTTAGTTTTTTGTGTTGTATATGTAACGTTCGTGTGTTTTGTGGGCATGTGGTGTCTTTGGTCTTCCGTCTTTTGGTGTTCTTGCTTTTGCCTTGTCTCTGGACTTTGATTTGTGTAATCTTGTGCTTTGTTCCTTCGGTATTCTACTGCCGTTGTTTCGTGGAATGATCAATGAGGAACAATTAAACATACACAGATAAAGAGTGACAACGATGCTTTGGAATTAGAAAAAAAGCCTAGAAACTTATGGGTAGCGGGTTGAATGATTCAGTACAAACATAAAGCTAAATAGAAACTACAATGGTAAAAGAAACATACAGGTTTGGGTAAGGAAGTAGGAGTAAAGCTAATTCGAGATATAACATAGATTTAAGTTTTTTCTGAGCGTCCCCATATTCCCTTATAGTTCCACTCTTTTCTATGACATTCTTAATTCGCGAAACTTACAGATATAGCTAGAAAAATAGCTTATTTTTTGTAAACTCTAAGTAGCTTCATTTGATACCATTCAATATTTTTTTTGTACTTCCAGTTTTTCACATAAGTAGCATGCATGAGATTCTATGTTTCAACTTCAAAAATTTTAAAATTTCTCTTCAATTCTCAGTTTCCATGATAACACAAACTATTTTATTCCAAAAGACTCAGTATCAGTGAAGTTCACTTTCTACTTCAACATTTTTGTAATGTATTATCAAGTACAAGTTCTTTTAAAACTGGCGACAATATGTGCCGAAAATGTACTGCACATATTGTCGCCGGCGACAATATGTGTAGGCGACAATATGTGCCGATACGTCTGCACATATTGTCGCCGACGACAATATGTGCAGGGGCGACAATATGTGCCGTAACAAACACTCTAGAACCTAGAGATGCTTTTTCTGGTGGAACGCTTTATAAAGATACGTCTAATGGTGAAAGCATTAACTATTACGATGTGATGTCGTCATACCCTTACATCAACAAAACCGGAAAAATACCCTTGGGACATCCACACGTCATCACCGAAAACTTTATTGACATTCAACACTACGAAGGATTGAGCAAATGCCAAGTATTGCCACCGAGAAGACATCCCAGTGTTACCAGCCAAAATCAACAACAAGTTGTTATTTACGTTATGTAGAACGTGTGCTGAAACCAATCAACAAACACCATGTCAACATACCGATGAAGAAAGATCATTGACAGGAACTTGGATTAGTGATGAATTGAAGAAGGCATTAGATAAAGGACATGTCATTCAACATATATACGAAGTCTGGCATTTTAAAAGTACAGAACAATATGATCCAAACACGAAAGTGGTGGGACTCTTTACAGAATATATCAACACATTCGTAAAAATGAAACAAGAGGGCAGTGGTTGGCTCGACTGGTGCCTAACCTGAAGACGGCAAATGGAGATACATTAGAGAATACTATAAAAAAGAAGGAATTCACCTAACATACGAGAAGATGCAGAAAAATCTCGGATTGATAGCCTTGGCAAAACTCATGTTGAATAGTTTCTGGGGAAAATTTGGACAAAGATCCAACATGCTTAAAATGGAATATTGCACCGAATTGAAAAAATACATGGATATCTTGAATAGTGATAAAATCGAACTCATGGGTATAAGTTTCATGGGTGAAACCATGGATAGCATTAGATACCGATTCAAAGATGATTTCATCGAGGAAACTGGACGAACCAACGTGGTCATTGCAGCATATACTATGCTCATGCTCGATTGAAATTGTACAGCTATTTGGAGAAACTGAGCGATCGTGCCTTATACATCGACACAGACTCCATCGTGTTTTCCTGCAAACCTGGGGATATGGAAACCAGAACAAGGAGATTATTTAGGAGACTTGACGGATGAAGTAGCCGGAAATCAAATTTCCGAGTTTGTAACTGGTGGACCCAAAAATTATGGATATAAAGTTACATGTCAAAATGAAATAACAACCGTATGTAAAGTAAATGGATTGACACTGGACTTCAAAAACAGTCAACTCATCAATTTTAACACGATTAAGGACATGATCGCCAACAGAAAAGACAATGTGAAAACTGTGAAAGATGACTTCAAAATCATTAGAGACAATTTCAAACTACTTACCGTCAACCAGAAAAAAGATTACAGATTAGTGTTTGACAAAAGAGTTATCATGACTGATTAATGTACATTACCTTATGGATTTTAAATTGTAAAGAAAACATGTGGATGTTCTCCGACCCGTGTTTGCCTATTTGACGGAGAAAATAAAATTAACATCTGTTAATATCTTGTTTATTTCACTGCCTAATGAAATACGTGTAGAAGATCTTACAAAGAACAAAAAGAAACAACAAAAGTAAAAAAATAAACAAACAAACAAACAAATAAAAAAAAAAGTTGCCATATCAACTTAGGTTACAATAACATAAAAGGGAGATACTTATAAAAACAGCAACAAAAAATTAACAAACCTAGAAAAAAATAGTTGTCATAGCAACTTAGGTTAGAGATAAAAGGGAGGTAACTGCAATAATTTTGAAAATAGAAAGTTATTATGGAGATAAACAAAAACAAACTGCAAAAAGAATTGTTGGCGTTAGTCGCAAACAAATACAACATAACTGATCTAACAACAGAAAAGTTAGGGTTAGTAAAGGAATAAGTGTAAGTTTAAAGGTTAGGGTTAGGGTTAGAATAAAGACGAAACCAGTGAAAGTACCATGGACATAAGTAGGGCGAGACCAGAGTAGAAGACAAAACTAAAGTAGAAGGCGAGACCTAAGAAAGTACCTTGGATACAGGTACGGCCAGACCATTGAGGACATCTTGAACAGAAGAAGGGTGAAGCCAAGCGAGGGACATGGGTAGAAGCCAAAGATCAAAGGTCAATGGTACACTAAAGAACAACACAAAAGTGTTAAGTCACTGGATTGTAGAGACAATGGTTATGGTGAAGCAAAAAATAGATTAGGGTTAGAGTAAAAGCGGGGCAAAAGCTGGGATAAAGACTGGAACAATTGGCAAAACCAGTGACAATTACCTTAGACAAGATGAGGTTAATGACACACTTAGCACCTCGTCAATAACGATTGCAGCGCCCTCTTTAAGGGGTCAAAGGTCCAATAATGATTGCAGCGCCCTATATATTGGCACAAAAATTCCCTCCTGAACTAATTTGCATATTTTAGGGAAAATTGAGGTACCAACAAAATATTTTACAAAGAATGCACTATGGGGCTCTTCGTCAAAAGTGATCTGAGGTAACGTGTTCTACTACTGACGCTTTACCTGTCGCAGTACCATGTGATTTTATGTGAACATTAAATAAAAAAAGATTACAGGAAACATCTACAACGGCTGAAAATTACAATTGTACAGGAAAACACAATTAAGACAAATGTAGACGAATATGGGACAGCTGAACTTGGTAACGGCAAACAAAAGTCAGCGGTATTTGTTAAAGCGGCTTATGGGTACCCAAACCCCCCTTTCTCTGTTCCGGGACACAATTTTGACTATGGTACAAAACTGATTCGAAACATCTTTGATGTTTTATAACATATTTCTCCTTACTATTTGCACTTTTCAAATTTTTAGCAAATATCTTTCCTGGTATGGTGAGATTATTTTAAATCCCTTAATTTGATTTAGATGGACGCAATGTTCTTTCTTTTTATCATTGTTTGTGTCGCCTGCTCGACACATAGGGATTACTATCCGTCGTCTTACGTCGTCGTCGTCCTGCGTCGTCTGTCGGTTTTTGAAGCAACAACTCCTTCAAAACTACCAGTCCGATTCCAACCAAACTTTCAAGATATGTTGTTCACTTGGTGTAGTTGCGCACCTGATACTTGGGAATTTTGATTTTACAGATTTTAGAGGTTCACGGATCCAAAATTGCTCATTTGTGAGTATGTCGGTATTGAATCCGCAACTCCTTCAAAACTACTTGTCCAATTCCAACCAAACTTTCAGGATACGTTGTTCACCTGGTGATGATGTGCACCTGATACTTAGAATTTTGATTTAACAGATTTTAGAGGTTCATGGAGGCAAAATTGCTCATTTGTGAGTCTTTCAGTATTTGAATCCGCAACTCCTTTAAAACTGCTTGTCCAGCTTCAAGCAACCAAACTTTCAGGATATGTTGTTCACCTGGTGTAGATGCGTACCTGATACTTAGAATTTTGATTTTACATATTTTAGAGGTTCACAGGGCCAAAGATGCTCATTTTTTATTCTGGTTAAATGATCCTCAACTCCATTATAGCTTTAAGTCAGATTCCAACAAAACTTGCAGTATTTGTTGTTCACCTGTCTTGTTGTGCATCTATTACGTAATATTTTGATTTCGCAGATTTTAGAGGTTCACTGAACCAAAAAAGCTAATTTGATAATTTAGTTTGTTACTGTGGTATTCTTTCAAAACAATAAGTCATATTCCAACCAACCTTTCATAATATGTTGATCACTGGATTTAACTGTCAACCCGATACTTTGAATTTTGATTTTACAGATTTTACAGGTTCACTTGTCCAAACATGACTCTTCTGTAGTGCAGGCAACACAAGTGTTCCATGGAACACCCATCAATTTTTTATATAATCGATCTTGTTCGATGGATATACTTATGTACTTGGGGAGAAAAAAAACACGAACTTTTTATTCACGTATTATTGGTGAAGCTTCTTTTATGTGTGTGTGTGTAGGTTTTTTTTTTTTTTTTCATGCTCTATTCTTTTCTTTTGCTTTTGTGCAAATTTAGGCTCTAAAATCAAATTTTATCCGTACACATCAGTACACGACTCATTATACGCAAACTTTGCGTTATAACGTAAATATTTGCGAAATAACGCAAACATTTGCGAAATAACGCAAATTTTGCAAAATAACGAAAACATTTGCGAAATAACGCATACATTTGCGTTTTTACGCAAAACTTTGCGCTATAACGCAAAATAATAAAAAAAAAGTTTGTGTGGCCCTTATACGCTTCCGTAGATTTCAAAGCAGTATGATGTTTTAAATCATAATCAGAACTTTTTAAAAGCTATTCTGTGAAATCTATACGATTTTTATCAATATTTTTAATGTTATGTTAACTTGTGTTTTAAGAAGTATAGACAAGTAATACATGTACCTTGTACATGTAATTCCTTATTTAAAAAAAATTCTGCTTTCTAGTTGACCAAAAACGTTTAACAAGAGCTATTAATCCAAATGTAATATGCATAAAAGCCTAATCACAGTTATCTTGATAAGTGCAAAAACTATCTTACCTAATATTCCTCAGAACTTATATTACTTCAACATTGATTGATTGTTTTTGTGCTACGTTTATTTCAATTGACTTCCTTTTAAAACTTGTTAAGTAATGCATTTCAACCTATCAATTCAAGCAAGCTTCTGTTTGTCTTTTCATTCAATAGATGACCCACTACACTTTGTCTCTATAATATGGTAAGAAATTCTGAAAATGTCGGAAAATATAACTTTTTCAGAAAAATGAAGACAAAATAAAATACAATAACTAAAAGAAATGCCGCATATACCCGAGTACAAAAAAAGAAAGAAATCTTACCAGACGGTAACATAAATATAACCGCATAATAAATAAACAAATAAATAATAATGATAATAAATAGAATGAAATAAATAAATACATAAATGAATGAAAAAAAAATACACAAATCAACAAACATTTCAATCACAAGCTTCCTATATACAAACGATCTGCTCGATTGGAACAACATCTGTCCATTCTAAGTTGTATGGGTTTTTTTTCTGAGATAACTTCATTCATCATTGTCAAGCTCCGTATCATTCCTTTGTAATTGTGTAACTTAACTACATGTATGTAAAATAGGCAATTCATACTGTTCTACGCAACTTTTGCACCCTAAAATTTAAAAAATAAATAAAATGAAGCTTAATTTAAATTAGTTTATGCATAAATTTGCAAACATGATAAAAATACATTGACCTCAGACTACATGTATGTTTTCGAACAATTTTTAAAAAAACAATGGGATTTCTATTTCTATTTCTGGATGCCAGGATAGGAAGTTTTTAAGCTCGGCATTTCGGGATTTCTATATAATTTAAGCCAAAAAATGCACCGGGAATAGGGATTTCATTAATTTTATGTTGCTTTGTAGTTCTGGATTTAGTAAAATTAAAGTCGGGATTCCGGGATGAGACCTCCTCCCCCGAAACAATGAGTTTGACCCCATTAATAGAATGTAGTGTGGGTAGTCGAACTTACAGTTCTCAACAGCTCGTACGAAGAAAATTATATATTTTAGCTTATTCTATATACATGTACATTATGTAGGTGGTGCGTTATGTTACACGCCCAATTACTTTACATAGTTTATGTCAGTTTTGAAATAACCATACTAGTTTAATATTTGAATCGAGATTATAGAATACAGCAAAAACGATTAGTCACCCTCCAATAAAAGCGTTTATGGGGACAAAAGTATTGGCCGATAAACATACTGTATTACCCACTTTACCTGTTTTCACAAAATCACAAAAATATATGAATGAAGAGGAAGGCCATTTTCATCTGATTGACACAGTGAGTGCATATAAGTATTAATAGATTTATTGTAACATTATCTTGGTATTTGCTGTTATCATTTGTTTTTTCCTTGTAGCTTCATCGAGTCCTGGAGTGATTTGAAACTTTTTTGATAACAAAATACGCTCCGAAAAATTTACAATCCAGAAATAGACCCCCGATTTCCATCCATTAAGGTATGTATAAAAGACAACAAACAATACTGGATGGTTTTATGGCATTATAAGAGTTACCAATTATCTTTTTTCAAACTGTGTTTTATTACAACCTTCCGTCCCCATGTGCCTTATGTACTACCAAAATACACAATTTATCACCCATTGTAATCTTTTACATTACAAACGAACTTAACCTGAACCGTGAGGTAAAGTTCATTCATTGTGTATCGATACATGAATACCTGACTTGTTTTGTATCACATTTTGTCAACAAATAAATATATCATCTAGAACATCATTTGCAGTAACCTATAAAGTGTTACGCTATTTATTAGGGTAGATGTGAGGAATCCTGAGAACATTACATTCGAATCCTAAAGAAGTATGGGCATATAGCTGGGAATTTTGCTGATATGGTGGGCCATTTTTCAGAATATGCGCCAATGTTGTCGAAAATCGTGTAAGGCTGTCTTTGGTACGTGTACTGCTAAGAAAGAAAATTAAGATATGCCACACTTGTATATTCTCTGACATATAAGCTGTCCAAAATTGCTTTAAATAGCCCTTTGTGTCCATTTAAGACATTTTACAGTTTTTGGAAAGAATGTTCTACCCAAAGGACACCGAGAACAAGAATTTTTTGTTGTTGTAAGTGTATTTATAAACATTTGTCCTTGAAAATGTCAATTAGTTTAGTTTGGTTCGTTCTAGAGGTACTATGCAACGAATTTAAACCAAACTTACAAATTCTGCCAAAATCGCAACCAATTGGCAAGTGCAGTGGCTAAATCGTTTATCGGGGTCATCTCACTGGTCCGACAGTCATACATGTACATGTAAGTCCGACGATCATTAATCTGACATTCATTGGTCCGACAGTCAAAGTTCTATGTGTAATATTACTGTCTTATAAAAGGTGTCGAGATCAGGGTTTTTCGTTGGGCCAGATCACCATCCACCATCCCTCAAAACTACCTAGATATACCTTTCCAGAATAACCAAATTGTGAAAACTCCATTTGAACAGATATAACTTACTACTCAGCCCCACAAGGACAGTTGTGGGCATAACTGAATGATATCTATAATAGTTCCGCTTCATAAGTGCACATCTAAGCTAGAGTACAAAAATACCCAAGTTGCATAAAAGAACAGTAAATTTTGTTATTATGTACACTTATTTCAAGGAGTAACCTCTCATCGGTAGCATTTGAATCAAATAATATGGCAAGTACATTGTGCACATTTAAATTTAAAATAAGAACTATATAAGGTAAGGTTAAAAAGAACTATGTAAGATTAGTTTTAAGAACAATTATATAAGGTTAGTTCATATAGGAATACTTTCAGCAAAGCCGAAACTAATGTTTCTGGTGTACAAAACGAATTGAATGTATACATAGTATGTGCTGGGCCAATAAAAATGCAGGAAATTCAACCGATCAAACACCTTTATTTTTTGTGGAATACAGCAAACAGAATGCCGAAAAGCTGACCACTCAAATCCATTTTTCAAAGTAATTAAGAACCAATCAGAGATACAATGTAAGTGGATTATAAAACACACCACTTACATTATAAAACACAGAGAAAAAGAGCGTCGCATAGTCTCGTCAAACAAGAGAAAACAATGAAGGACAATGAAAAAGGCCAACCAAAACATCATGTCAGACAAGACAAACAAGTAAAGAGAATATAAGCTTTCAAATGCCATGGAAGATGCCATTAGGAGAAAAAAGATATGTAGAGCTGTCGGGATGGAATGAGAGACAAATTTTAGGAAACGGTTGTCAGCTGATCTTTACCCCAGTTGAGGATCCTATGACAATGGACGACTTTACTGAAAGAGCGGGAAAGTAACCGGTGGACTTGACATATCATCTACCATAACTAATAATCATCAAAGAGCGTGAGACAACGATTTGTGTGAGAAAGTATTTTGTTTCTAATCGAGAATGGACAAAGGCAGGTGTAGCCCTTGAATCTTATGAATTGAAATAATTACATATGACACAGAATCAAGATGGAAAAAGATGGACGTGAAAGTACCTGCAGAGTCAGAACTAAACAGGATTGATATACTTGTCACTGAGGAGCCAGGCTGACTGAAGACATAAAACTAGAATGGATATTAATTTTGGTTTCGTGCAGATTAAAATTAAAACAACAAAGCTGAAAGAAAGCGATCATTATTCCCCTAATGGATAAAGTGCAATATCCTAATATCCCCATCAGCAATTTTATTACTGCAAACCTATCCTCATCACCAACACAAAAATAGTGAAATAAGCACGTGAGCATGACAGCGAGAAAGTCTCAAGTTATGTGTGCAGAGCTGTGAACAACTCATGAGCAAATGAACAGTCGCGAGCATCATCATCATTCGAGAAGACCTACAATGTATTATTGAAGCTCACCAACCAAATTTTTACCCTCACGACGATAATATAGGCATCAAATCCCCAAATTACTACTTCGTGACGTTGCAGTACAGAATTGTATTTGACCAATCTCGTTTTGCAAGGCTAGACGATGTGTCTTAAATCGCATGTCTTTAACGATTTGTGAAGATCCCCTTTCATGACCCTGGTTTTCGGATTAGTGCAAGCCTTTTCCAAAAATAGCTTTGTTGTTTCAATGTTTGTTGCTTATTGTTTTTACATCTGGATAGATTAGGTGCGTTTTGTGTGGTTTTTGCTGTCTGTCCATAACTGTTTTGGAAATTTTTTGCCGTGATCCTTGTGTGCTAATTTGCCATGTTACATGACAATCTCGAAATGACAATGTAAAGAACTTAAATCAGTTTTCGGCGTTTTTCTATTCTATTATTTCAAATATTTGGTGTTGTGTGCTGTCGGAAAAATGACTATTGGACTAATAAGCGTCGCACTATTGAGCGTCGGACTAATCTTTGTCAGACTAATGATCGTCGGACTGCTGACTGTCGGACCAGTGACTTGATACCCCCTTTTTTTTAAACGTTTGGAAATGCACTTGAATTGATTTTATTAGGATGGCGTGAATAAGAGATGACATGTTTGAACATTTTTGCGGAAGATTTTATGCATTCACAAAATTGGTATACTGCACTGGAAAGTTTCCACACCTCTTTTCGAGAAAAAGAAATTCAATCCCGGGACCAAACAAATGACATTATAATGCCATTTCCTTGTCCTTAACAATTATTCTTGAATTCCTCCTGAGTAAAATGGCCGATATTTGTGTTTTTTCTTCTGCCCTAATTCAAACGTAATTCACTTGGTTCATGCAAAAATCGGTGGTTATTAAATCAAATGAAAAAAGTCTGTTAAAACAAACGTCGCACCCAGGGTAGAGTCAAGTCCGTTAGTCAAGATGAGACAACTTAATTCTAGAATTGATAAAAGTTGGGCTTTTTAGATAACATAATAACTAAGTTACTGTACATTGAATTTCTGCAGATGGCCATTTCAAAAACTTATGTATCTTCAGTGCAGATAAAATCAAAACGTTTGGAAATACTGGTAGAGAACAGATTTTCAAATAGAAGAGTCAAAATGTACATATGCATGAAAGAGATACTCCTTAATTTCGCCACTCAAGTAATTCAATGTCGGACCTGTAAACAAATTTATATCCTATACAGTATAATAAACACCAAAAGCATAAATGTTTGAAATCACCTTTCTCTATTCATCTACTGAACTTAAAAATATTTTCTTTTCAATGAATTTTCATTTGATAGGATCACTCCTGTTTTAACAAGGGCCACATGTATGCGTATTGTTCTGTTAATTGCATACTATTTTTGACTATAAACTGCGATTTTATTATAGGAATAAAAGTAATTTTGGAGGAGTTTATCGATGTGTAAACGCGGCCGACTCACTCACAAACCAAATAAGTCCGAAGGACTTTATGTAGAGTTTGTGAGTGAAAGGCCGCGTTTACACACACATAAACCCCTCCAAAATTACTTTTATTTCTTATAATTCCAATCCTTTACTTTGAACAATGTTGTCATTGATTTTTACGTCACCATATACTGCACTATTTGACGTCGTAGTGTATTAATGGGCAAGAAAAGTTTATCGAGAAATAACTTTTTTGTTGTTCATGACGTTGACCAATCAAATTGGACGTTGCATTAGCAATTGGAATTATGAACATTAATCATTAGCAAGTGTTGCATGTTTACAATGCAAAAATATACAATCTGAACAAAATTTAAATGCGGAACGTATTGAAGGTGATTGTAAAATATCGAAACGACTTTAAAGATGGTACGGGGGTCTAAAATCTGTCAGATAGAATTTTCTTATATTTTCATAATTCACTCTTTGTTATTAGAGCATACAAAAATAGAATGCAAATTTGGGGTCACCGGACATATAAGAATGAAGTATGTCATGCAAAAATTTTGGTTGCAATAATAGGGAAAATTTGCGAATTTTAACAAAACTTTATTTGAGTTAAATCGAATAGATTTTTTTAACTTGGTAGATTATTAGCCAATATACTGTCCTTCAATGAAAAAATTTGGGGGTCACCGTGCTTATTTCTGAATAAATCGCGAAAAACTGATTTTTCCTATTATTTCCATACAAATTACCCCCCCCCCCCCCCTTAATGAAACAGGAGTTTGCTGAAAAGGTTTAATATTCTGCATGGTTACGCCATTAAAGTGGCTAATTCATAAAATTTAACTATTGTAAGACATTGAAAATGGTGTCGGCAACACCCGATTATAGTACTCCATTTTTGTCACATGCACAAGAATGATGCATGCGCCATTTTAAACTCTCGTACTACCTTAAATAAGGTTGTTGTTTTTTTTTAATTTTACCTTTTTAATAAGTATGAAGACGTGCATTGAGAATTTTGGCCAAATCTTAAATGTAGAAAATGCCCATTTTCCCTCAATTTCGGGCACAATGTTGAGTTTAAGTCAAGAAGGGGCTGTTAAATACCAAATCATAAAGAAATACATGCATCTTTGTTATATATACAACACATTTTGCGTGTTCTGCTTATTTTTATGCGGACACAGAGAAAAAAAAATATAATTTTAGGGAAAATTTGTTAAGGTAGGTGTAAGATTTTAGGTATTCATAGTCACATTAAAAACTTCTTGTTTTTCTAATCAATGTATAAAGACAACGTATATATCCCTGAGAACATATCTGCAGATATTTCCTCCAGATTTTGCATATATAACGATGTAACAGTGAACTTCGGACAAATCTGAAATGTATAAAATGCCAGTTTTCCTCAATTTCTGGCAAAATATTGAGTTTAAGTTAATGGTAATTAAAATACGAAATCGCAATATAATTCATGCAACATTGTCATATACAACACTAATTTTGTGTATTCTTGTTATTTTATAGCATAGACAATTTTAGAATACATTTGTATGGGTAGGGGTACATTTTATGGCTGTAGGCAGCTTATTTTACTCCAAGATACAAATGTAGTTATTATTTGTACTAGTTGTGAAGAAAACATTATGTATTTTCATTTTATACCCATTTTTCATGAATTTGAACCAGTCTCATTGATAAGATGAGGCAAAAAAGGGACAAAACTGTGTCGAAAACGAAAATATTCAAAGATCTGTTTTATTTGTCTTCTTAAAAGTGATAGTTTGGTCATTCAAAACATCTTACATGTATCATTATGTTAACATGCTTATTTTTTAAGAAAAGACTAAAAAACTAAAATCAATTGCAAGAATTATAAAATGAAAAACATACTGGTTTCTATAGACCATTGAACTTGCATAATTTCGAGAACAATCTTAAAATTTACGTCAACATTTCGATAGGGGTAGGGGTAAGGTTTTCTAATTTTTATAACGTATTGGGTATAGAAATGACACTTATGTGAAATATTTGTAAAGCTCATACCATAGGCTATCATTCTATACCATTTTTTCATGTCTGAGAGGTACCAATTAACAATTTGAGCAATTGAAAGAAAATTTATCAAAAAACGAAAATTCCCCAAATTTCGTTGGGTAGGTATAAAAACATCTTCGCCAGCCAAGGGTTACGATTCGCTCCTGAAGAGGAGAGGAGCGGATCGTAACCCTTGGCTAGCGAAGATGGTATAAAAAAGGCCTGTTCCAACACTGCCTGTGGGTAATGCTCATGTTAACATGTTTCATTTTAAAGAGATGATATAGATGGACTGTAAAATGTGGATGGGGTTCATAAATTGAGGGTTCACGGGGGTTAATACAGCCCATGGACTAATTCATTACAATACAGATAAACCTGTTTTCTTATTTTGCTAGGCATTCCTCTGTAAATTATTCTAGTAACCGATTAAAAGGGAAACCGGGAAAATGTGAAACTTGCAGATAGTTTCATTACAGTTGTCAATTTAATCTCTACCATAGAACTTTTCGGAGTACCAGTTAAAGAGAAAACTATGTGATTCATATTTTAAATACCTGACAGATGTTAGTATCAAAGAAATCTTAGATATTTTTCAGTTTTGTAGCATTATAAGGCAAATTTCATATATTCTAGCCACAATTTATAAGTATTATAAAAATTAAAGCATTCGGAAGTCAATAATCAAACGATGCTAAAAATGTATAAAACAAAATATAACTATTCGGTGTAAATACAATATTGTTAGTGCCGGTACCAAGTCCGGCTGTCCCGAGGTCCTAGATCGTTGTTAATGTTTGTCTTTTGTCCTTTATTTGTTGTTTATTTCTTGTGCAGTTCCTTGGTACAATGTGGCATGTGCCTGTGTTATTTAGCTATGGTAGTGTTTCCTGTTATCCTTTTGATTCTATATTATCTTGATGCAAAATTTATGTAACTATAAACCACGATAAATTAAATTAAATGACCAAATAAGAAATTTACAGAAGATGGAATTCTTACCAAAATTGTCCAAACAAAAAGATATCAGCTCCTAAATGATAGTATAAAATATCAAATAAAGCAGTTCTAGTGTGCCAATAAAATACAAACAATTTTGCCAGTTATAATCCGAAAGATTAAACACCACCAGCATCTTCAACAGTGATTTTGATGCCATTAACAGTTTCCGTTTTTCCTTATAGGCAACATATTACCTTATTTTATGTATATATATATTAAGTATATCAATTTGAATTATTTGACCGCGTTTGTTCTTCCTTGAATGGTCGTAGCCTTCTCATCGCCTTGACATTTGACCACTTCCTTAAACTTAAGTTTAACATTAACCTACAATCCTCATGGTGACTTCAAAATTAAGAAAAACGATAAACACGTTGTTCCATTGCTTGTTCTACCATATATTCGTAGAATCTTTGTATCATGTGTATTTACTCCATATCCCGTCGTTGATTATCTGTTCGGCTATACCGATTTTAAAACATTATATCTGTATGTTGTTGTTTATTTTTCATGGAGTTTTTTTCGCATTTTTTTAAATGTAGTATTGTATTTTGAGTGATGGATTAGGTAGAGTTTTATGTCTACTGAGCGCATTTTTCGCTGTGTCATGTAAGGATCGAGTAAATTAATGCATATGAATATTAATTCTAATGCAACATTTATATTACGGAGGTTTTGATTGGTCAAAACTGACTATCAATTCCACCATCTTCACACCAGGGACAAAGTGCATGTAGGTTCCCAGTTTAGTCTGGTTCCTAATATGGTTAAAAAAACACAAGTCAAAAATAGAACATGATATTGTTTAATTGCATTTGAATCACAATAACAGCACATTATTTGAATACCCGAGCGTGTCAATCTTGATTTGACGGTCAACATATCCGTTTACATGCTTCGCTAAACTGCATTTTGACCGTCAAGTCTACGATTGACGCCCTCAGGCATTCAAACAATGTACTATTATTGCTTAAATATGAAATAAATAAAGGGAGATGGGAAAAATATGGGAAAATGTTTCGATAGCTAATAGAAAAGTGAGAATAATTAATTCTTCCGTAAATGGATGTTTTCCATGTAAGACAGCACATAGAAGACAAGGTCGCGTGAAGCTGTCTTACACGGGTAAACGTCCAATCTAACGTTGCGATTTGTTCGACGTCACAATTGTTACCATGATAATCTCTCTGAATGATTTGACGTCACAGAAGAATGCTCCACAAGTAATAGCAAGTTTTGCTTTCCTTCGGTTTGATCGTAGTATTTTACGGAAGAAATAGCTTCTTATATTCGACCAAAATTAAAGATCGGGATATCTTCTACTTGTGTGAGAAATTTTTCGTCTTTTACCCTCGTTTCACTCGGGAAAAGACGATATTTCTTACACTCGTGGAAGATATCCCTTATCTTTAATAAGGTCTAGTATAAGAAATTATTAATCTACATCCAATAAGACTCTCAAAGCTGTCTGCTGATATAGAGATATTTAGAACGGAAGACGCGTTGTCAACACAGACAATTTACGTACGGGCATCTCTCTAAGTCTTAACTCTTACCTGAAACCTTTTACATTCGAATTGGAAACGATATACCTAATTATTTATATTTCATTTTCAGTTTTAGCACAATGGTCCAGAAATGGGGTATATGCAGTACTGGTATGATCTGCAACGATTTCTGTAACGCACTTAAAACACTTTCGGAAGCAGAGCACAAGGTAACAAAACACATGTTTTATTTGTGCATCCGAGGAACTTGTACGAATTTCAAAAACCTATTCTTGCTACATCCTTAATTTTACCTCTAACAAGTGAATAATTATTTTGACAATATCTGTGCTGGAAAGTTAGGAAATGTAGTTTAGAAAATACAATATCATATTTTAACAAGTATTAATTATTTTGTCTTTCATTTATAGATCGTTGCTGTAGTGTCACGTACGAAAGAAAAGGGTGTTAAGTTTGCATCAAAATTTGATATTTCAACCGTTTATACTTCATACGAAGAATTTGCGAAAGATCCCAAAATAGGTATTTATTTCATACAAAAGTCATCATCAGATGGGAATATTTTTAACAAGAAAACAAAGATATTATCTGAACAATAACAGAATACCGACGTTATTGTAAATTTTTTTTCTGCATATGCGTATTTCGACAACTTATGCCTCTTCAGTGCAGATCGAATAAAAAAAGTTGGAAATCCATAAACCAAAATATGTGTAAAAGATGATCGAGAACAATTTAACAATAGGATTTAAAAAAAAGCCAAAATCAGCTTAGGACGGAGCTATGCAAGAGGGAGAAACTCCTTATCTGTTAACAAAATTTTCTAAAATTTAGATATTGCAAGTTTTCAAATAAAATCGGTTTTCGGGTCAGCACCAAAGTACTGACTACTGGGTTGGTGAATACCCTCGGGGACTAACAGTCCACCATCAGAGACATCGGCCCAATGGTAATAAATAACAAAATACCGAAGTTATTGTAAATTTTGTTTCTGCAATATCATCTGGGTTACAAATCAATGCCCATGTATGAGGCATTGTTGTAGCATTGATAGATCTATTGGTCAAGTGCGAATCGAGGAGATTATTATCATAGTCGAAACAATAGATGCGTCTCCGATTAAGTAATTTTAATTCTTATAAAATCAATATGGTTCATTTTAGTAATAAATATTTTCTCAAAAGTCGCATACATTGTTTCGACTTTGATAATGATCCAATTGATTAACACTTGGCCAATAGCGGATATCTAGCTATTAATTCCTACTTATTGTTGAAATATTTTATTAACTAAAACAAAAAAGCCCTTTATATAATGATAAGTAAAACAACATTAGTTTTTGTCAATAAAAAAGACTGAAATGTTTATCATTAAGAGGCATCAATTTAAATGGCCGTCTAAATATACAGTTCCTATGTGCTTACACGAACCCAGCTATATAAGGCGTATATATCGCACAACAAAAGCGAGATAATAAGCTGTGCAATAAAGACTTGTCTCACGGGGTATATAATATGGAAATGAATGCTTTGATGTATGCATATGTCCTTAGTTCTATTGATGTTAATAGGTTTTGGCATTCATGTTGGAAATTTTGATTGGTTCTTTTATCTTTTACATTTGTTTGTTCGAGCTGAAATAATGAAGCATTGTACGTAAGTTGGGTTCTTATATATACATATATATATATAGGCTATTACAATTTCTTTCAGACATAGTATACATCGGGAGTATTTCAAGGGAACATTTCAGGCTAACCAAACTCATGTTGAATTGTGGGAAGCCTGTTCTCTGTGAAGTACCACTTGCACTGACAGCTAATGGGATAAAAACACTGTATGAATTGGCCAATGAAAAAAATCTGTTTCTTATGGAGGTAAACAATAAGCAAACCCAAACATCTACTTCCTTTACGTGTTTATTTTGGTATTTCAAATATGTTTAAGATGACAGTAACTAAGAAAAAAACTCTTGGATTACTATTTCGACAACTTGTGTCTCTTCAGGGCAGAAAATCAATTTAAAGACCAAAATAAAAGTTCTAACTACTTATTTAGTAAAAGAGTCTTATCAAGCAAACAAACAAATACTTAATTGTCTATGAAGATTTCAATAGGTGACTGCATTGATCGATATGATTTCTATATGGACAATTTTATCATTTTGATAACGATAAAACTTAGACTGCTATGAAATTCACGATTTTAGCATTTTAATTCCATGCAATATCATTGTGACTATTTGTAATTTCCTAGATCGATAAATTTTATTCCTCAAACTGTTCGAATTATCAAATGATGTATCAATGACTGAATCGATGTTGTCAACAACTGACTATTAATGCTTTTTTGAAACTTAAGTGAAAGATTTGAAGTTTTGTGTTTTTCATTCGATAAAAATTTTGGACAATCTAAAAGGTAATGTTTTTCATACCCAAAAGCTGTGTTATACAAACTTTTGTGCCGATCATGTAATTAACTATCAAGTATTTTGAAACATTCTACTGCCGGACAGGCAAAACGACTTCAATGTTCAATCAGTTTCAAAAGAATTTTCTACAGTTAGTAAGGTACATTCCAAATCCACAAATTTACAACTTGATGGAACATTAACAAATTTTAAAGCATTATAGTCATGTACATTGATACGAAATTACCCAGACTGAAGAGTCGATATGAATGGTTTATCAAATAAGGAATCGTAGGCCTTCCATTACGGGTCAAAGGTTAAGGTAAAAACTGACCTTTGACGTTGAGATCAATACAAAATGTATATGAAAATCTAAATTTTAGGCAATGTGGAGCCGCTGTAATCCCGTTCACAAGAAAATCCGAGAATGCATCGCAAATGGCGAGATTGGAGATGTTGCTATGGTCAGAGCCACCTTGAATATTCCTTTCGATTTAACTCAACATCCACCACGATCAGCACCAGAATCAACGATGATCGGTTCACTGCATGAACTGGGGGCTTGTACTATTCAATTTGCATTGCTGGTTTATGGAGAAATGCCTGTGTCTATTAAGGCAGATGGGGATGTATTAAAAAATGGTAATAAGGTATTATTAACAGACAAACAAACAATTATGGATTTCCTTTGTTTGGGTTCTAGTGCTGCTGATGAGGAATAAATTTCCGAAATGGCCATACAGCTCATTAAAATTATTGCAGTTAAAGTTAACATATGTGTTATGATCTCATGTTCATTTACTCCATATTCTTTCATAAAATATGAAGCAACTAGAAATAGTGGGTAACGAAAACACTTTAAAAATCAACAAAATCTAAATACCGAAGTTAATGTAAATTCAGTTTCAGCAGATGGTCATTTCGTGCAGATAAAGTTTAAACATTCGGAAACCTAAAAAGAGAGATTTTTTTTACAAAGATTTTTTTTTACAAAGATAACAAAAAAAAAAACAAAAAAAAAAATAATAATAATAGTAATAATGTGGTCTCTAACGATAACGATTTAAATTAAAACAATATTAATTTGTATGGTCTGTTTAGTGAATTAGGGGAGAAAATAACATGGTAAAATACAATTATCCCACAGACTATGTGTACATTATTAGGTAGACATCTTATTCAAAATTAAATGCAAAACATCAGTTAGATTAACGACGACACAGATTGCTGTACAGAAACGGCATCTTCGTGTATTCAATATAGCGTTGGATTTTCTACAAAGTATAACATATCAACACTGATTTTATACTACAATTCAGATATATTCCGGCCATGTTTGCCTAAGTTAAGAGATGCAGCACACATCATTTATTCGACTATGAAGGTAGATACAATAATTTGAACGCCAGCATAGAAAAGCAATAAAGTTCGCCTAAAATAATATCAACGGTCAGGTTGGCACAAAATCACATCATTATCAATAAGAAAAGGCCATACTGCGTCTTATAAGCCCTTTCATCAAGAGACTTGATTCATCTTCCTGATGTTTAATCTTTTGATTCTTTATATAATTCAGTAAAACATAATACTTGTAATTAATAATTACAGTATGTTGGAACCATTAAGGGAGTATGAGCGTCAGATTCCAGAAACATTCGATATCCGTTTAAACAGGGTTAATTTTTTTGCAAATGTATCATATTTTGTTGGTCATAGGTCACTTTAAAATTCATAAAATAGGCAATGCTTCAAATTTGATCAACTTCCAATTATATTTTCATATATTTTAAGACATATAAACAGCTAATGGAACTTGAATGAAAACTCTAGAGAGAACTGTTTCCCGCCAAAATTTTGAAATCCCTACTCAAAAATTCCCACATGGATTTAAAAAAAAATGCTAATGTTGTTCTATGAAGCTCTTCAAAACAAAAGGTCAGAGTTATTATTCTAATTAAAAAATGTCTGGCACTCATACTCCCTTACACAAGATTAAATAAATGTAACGCAAAGGATGTTCTCAAAATCACAAAGTTTTATTATGGCTAGTGTGAATAAAAGGATATGGAGTAAATGCACATGAGCCAAAGTCTCTACAAATACATGGTAAAAATAAGCAAAGGAACAACGCTTTTTTGTTGTTCTTCATCTTGAATTCACCAGTGTTTATATAGTATTTATGATGTATAATGGCTAGTGTATTTTGCATTTAAAAGGTGTGGTGAGTTGTGTGTTTATTATTTAAGAGATACACTGGCTAGAGCGCTTAGTATTTAGAATGTTACACTGGCCAGTATGTTCAGTAAATAAGGGGCAAAGTGGCTGGTGTGTTTAGTATTTAACAGGTATAGTTGCTATTGGTTTTAGTATTTACTAGGTATAATGGCTTAAGTGTGTTTAATATTTAAGAGGCATTATAGCTGGTAATCAGTATTTACACATTTGCAAAGAAATTAAAGTTTACTTATATATTCAATTTGTAGGTTATGACGCAGATGGATGCATTATTATGACCTTCAGTAAAGGTCAAAAGGCATGTCTGATGTATGGAACAAAGGCGTTTATAAAGAAAAATGGAGCATGTATTTACGGAACAAAAGATTGTATAGAGGTGAATAAATAAGGTTAAAATTACAGTAAATCAAGGATAGATATCTTTCAAATACTTTTCATGCACTTGCTATATGGTTTGAGGTTCCTCACTGTGTTAAAGACCATACGGTGATCCCTAGTTACATTGTTTTGGGTCGTTTCAACTTGAAGATGGGATGTTGTCTCCTTGACATTTACCCAATATCCTTTCTGTTTTTATCTTTATGTAATTATACCAAAAACAACAGCCGTAGAATACCTCAGAAAAATGAAATCTGTACTCTGTAGATCACAGTCTAGATATTTTGAAAATAAAACATGAAAAAATATCAAATACAATTCCGCATCAGCACATTTGGTCCTCGTACATTATCCTCCGAAATAGTTTATAGAGGTCAGTGGCGAATGGCGTGGTGGGATATATAATGAAAGAAAGTAAGTTTTATAACTAAGGCTTAATTAGAAAAAAACCCAAAACAACCAAAAAAAAAAAAAAAACAGAAACAAAAACAAAAACAAAAAATAAAGTTAAAGAGGATCATATCTCAAATTCTCATTTTTGAAATTTAAACGAATTTTTTGAGAAATTGATGTTATACAGCAAAATTCGAAACACATGCGCGTTTCATAAAACGGCCTAATCAAACAATATGCACGATCTGGGTGTTATCTGTCAATCAATCGTACGCCAATCATATGCAATTTAATTGATATTCACCTATCCAATAAAAGGCTTTATCTGTACGTCAATTAATTTTCTGTTTTAAAGGGAAAATTCGCAAAAAATAAAAATTGATATTATTTTCCTGTTGAATAAATGGGCACGTATACATGTATATCATTGTTTTATTCCAATAGATAAGTCCATGCATGAGATCGATATTTCAGTGCATATTCTATTTATGTATGTCTATTTCATTGTTGAGTTAAGGTGGCTCACTTGTCACATTTTTAATTTGTGTCAGATTTCGGAACTTCTCTGCTTTTCTCCATTCAATGGCTTAAAGAATTTTGAATACGGACCCCCAAATTTTATTTTATGAATGTCTTCTATGGATCAAATTAAGACACCTGACGAGTTTTCATAAAATTCTTGATATGACTTCCAAGCTTTTAAACATAAAAAATGGTCCTTATGTTAAATTAAGGAAAAATCCAGAGAACTCCATCTTCAGTCAAATTTTTAATGTCCTGTAACTTGGTTAAAAGTACATTTCATTTAGTCTTCTATGCCGAATGGGTTTCAAGAAATTCATGAAATAAACAACATCAGGAGTGAGTCTCCTGTTTCATTGCTTCTGATGACGGTTAATCGTGGCAAAAACATTATCTATGCATGTAACGTATGCAGTTTGTATACATCAACCGACCGCTTTGTAAATATTTCATGTACCAAGGGCATTTTTGTTGAGGAAGAACTGCGATACGTTCATTCATTTTCACGCCACGTTACAGACATGTATATATTTGTACTAGTATTGCTTGAGTTCATTTACTCCCACATTTTGAATCATTTTGTCAATATTGATACCTTCTGTTTTAAACAACGACATGTTACGTTTAAATGGTTGGACTATTATGTGGCATAGGAAAAAAAAGGAATAAATATAAAACCGTAAACAATGTGCACATACATGTATATACTATATACTGATAACTTTCAAATATCGAAAAGGGATGAAAAGAATGTGTACAGTAAAATATTAAGATAATGAGTCACACCTGTGGATCCAACTTTCGGAAATGGAGCGTTATGGTGAAGTTCAAGAAAGAAATGTTCCAGTTGATGTCTTGTTATCATTTGTCAATTTTTGCCTTAATTCTAAACAAAATAGAAACATATTTTTTAAATGGTGTTCCAACTTGGATCCAATGTGCCAAATTACTGTTACAATAAGGATCGATAATAAAACTGAATGAAACAAAAATCGTACCCTTATTTCTTTATGATCATTTTTTATATTTTTTTCTAATTGTACACCCATGTCAATATTTCAATTTTATTAAGCTCATTGTAACAAAAGGCAAATAGAACATATGAAATACATAACCTGGCAAACAAAACAGAGTGGATGCTTACACAGAAATACACAATTTGATAATTTTAAGTTCAAGCATGTTAACAATGAAAAACCGAAGAACTCGTCAATCATCAGGTCAAATCACATATCGGTAATAAGTATTTAAACGGCTTTGAATAACATTCATATCGAGTAGACCGAATTATGCTGAGTGTGTTCTACTTCTGTGCTATATGGATTATTACAGAATTTTGAACTGAAAGGAAAATACAATTCTTTTTCTAAGTGCAATGGGGATATCTACGTATGGGGTAGTAAAAATAGTGAAAATTATAATACATATAAAGATTAAAAGTAAATTAATAAATTGAACTGAATTGTCAGATCTTTTCACATTGTATTGATGGCCGTTTTCCCAAAACTTACACAAATATAATCCTTGTTATTTTTGTCATGTTTTGGTGCAGGAGAAACACATCTCATTTCTAATTTATATACATAATGTTTCTACAAATCTCTCAGTATTCCATAGATTGTGGAAATCGAGTAGGACGGATACGTTTTTATTTATTTATTCTGAAACAATAAATTGAATGAATCTACTGTCCTGAAATAAACCGAATGTTCGTATCAGAATTCTTAAATAATTTATCTGAATTTGTGCATAAAATCATAACGAGTAAAAACCATTTTAATCCCCCCCCCTAAAAAAAGAACAAAAAAAAATAAAATAAACACCCCCCCAAAATAAAGGCCAACGAAAATGCATATAGCCATAGATGAAAATTTCACACAATTCAGGCCAATTTTTCTAAAGTATGCAAAGATTCTTATTTGTTTTAAAATACATTTTGAACTTGCATGTTTGTAGTTTGATTGACGTACAGATATCACGCCCTGTTTAATCAATTTGTTCAGAACGTGTAAATTGCATACGACGGACGTACATTTGATTGACAGATAATACTTGGTTCGTACACATTGTTTGTTTAGGCCGATTATAGAAACGCGCAAGTGTTTCGAATGTTGCTGTATTTTAATGTCTAATTTCAAGATAACAAACGACATACGTTTACTTGATTTGTTGATCAGATGGAGTGTACGTCCAGGGAGATTTCAGCTATATTAGTACGAAAATAATTTTATCAATTCAAAGGTTCTTACAGAAGTTTATTTGGAAGAGACAGCTGGGCACTGAGTTTTGATTGTGGCTGAGAAAGGACAAAAAATAACATACTGGAAGTTTAAACTATCTAAAGTGGTTCAAATCCCAATAAAGAATAAACAACCCACATTCAACGACCTAAAGCAGATATGACTTATATTACGACATCTAATGCAGTTTATTTTTATATGAAATATGCCTTTATCAGTCATTGAAATTGTTATTTGGGTAAATTATATTTTTATCGCTTTTTTTTGTACTTTATGTTCAAGTTTTAAATTCGATTCAAAACTGACATTAATGTATTTGCAGATCGAAGACTTCTTCTGGGCTCCATTGGAGGTCAATTTACCAAATGAAAAATTTTCAATTGAACTTCCAAAAGGGCCTTACCCGGGCAATTTTAAAAACTCAGTAGCTTTACGATACGAAGCCATTGAAGTCGGAAACTGTGTACAAAAAGGTAAGTGATAAAAATAGTGATGCCATTCACCCATGTTAATAATTGAATTTGTTTAATTTGGATTTTTCAATTCATTCAAATAAAGCGATCAGATTAGCCGGATTTTTTTTTCGTTTTAGAGCTAACTCAAATGTAACATGACAATGCACATTTTTTTAAAGATCGGCTCAATTGAATTTGAAACAGAATTTAGACGAAAATTAAGAAAAAAGTTGCAAACGTTTATTACCAAATTCAAATTAATAATTTAAGGATATCTTAATGATTTCTTTGTCAGGTCAGTATTTAGATCATTAAGTTACATTTCAAAAATCTAAAAATACTTTTTTTCTGGTACTTTTCCTCGTGTATACAGGTAAATTTGAACAAGAGGTGATGTCTTTCCGAGACAAAACTGCACATTGTCTTGCTTGCACGGATATAAATTCATTTTGATTTTTTTATAGTCCCACAAATATGCTTTCAATGATTCAACGAACTAAGCATAACAATAATTGAGACCTGCTCAGTGTAACTGTGCTAGTCATTATACAACCGTCATGCGGTAGTCAGTATGCCACCATTAAAGCTAGTATTTCAATAATTTCATCTAACTAGTCCCGTTGCGTAAGTTTATGGCGTTTTGTTCATTTTTTTTATGTTCTGTTGTCCCAATTGCCATGATTTTGGATTACGAATCTAGACTTCCAACTATCTACCCTTTTGTTTCTGTTTTCTCTGCTGATGTATTTATCACATAATCAACTGTTTCATGAAAAAATATCATTGTTTGTATTTAATATTCCATCAAATTTAGGATTATTATTTGTAAATATATTTTAAAATCTAGGTTTAAGAGAGACCCCAGTTTATACACGCAAAGATTCTGAAATGGTACACATGGTCATGGACGAAGTAGCTAGACAAATTGGACTGAATTTTGAAGACTCATCATAGTCATGTTATATATATTATAAAAATGTGAAATCCTTTAAAATTTCCGTATTGGTTTGATATTTCGGTTCAAATGTAAGATTATTAGTGAATTGTACTTACTCTATTGGAAGAAGAACAAAAATGTGACATACGTCAAAATACTGACCATTTAATAGTGTTAAGTGCGTATGAATATTCTTTATGTGTCGAAAAATACATAGCCGTTGAAAGGTTTTCATTTGCCAAAATGTTTTGACAGGCATCTTTATCTTTATGTTGATATGAATTGGAACTTTTAATTCAGCTTTTATGCAAAATCATATGAATTTGTGATTTGACCTTTGGGATTGAAATTTGTGACGTTTTATTATTTATATATCAACATCTTAAAAATACGGGGCACGAGATGTCAAAAAAAATTCCCGGTTTATCTTATATAATTCTCTATAAAAAATTCATATTTCGTGAAAGATACGTCAATAAAAGCATAGCATATCCGAATCCTAATTATAAATCAATAAGCAATATGCATAGACAATTAAAGATATGGAGTAATTACACACGAGATAAAATATCTGCATACACGAGATAAAATCTCTGCAAACGCTGTAGATCCAATCATCTTGCAGTCATATGTACATATGTGTCAAAAATCAAGATACCAACCGAGTACGTGTTCTATTGTGAATGTAATTTTCAAAATTACTTTTTTATATCTATATGATTTACTAATCAATTAAATGCTATCCCAACATACCTGTTTTTAGTGTTCATTTTATTCGTGTCTAAAATAAAATGCCCCTTACATTAGTTACATTAATGTGAATGTGTGGAGACCTTTATTTATACCCAAGTCTCTAAAACAAACTAGTGGAAACTTTTATTGTTTGAACTTCAATTGATTTATTCTTTCTTTTCTTTCTGTAAAATTTTTGACTTGTAATTTTTTGGAGACTGAAACCCCATATTGACCAAAGTTCAAAGGTAATATTTATTTCGAATCCTAAAGGGTGAAATCAGGTTTTAGATTTGTCTTTTCGTTTGGAAAAAAAGGCTGAGAAAATAATTGCTTTGAATTGAACAAATTTTTGTATGAATGTTGTCCAGCATTACAGAATTTGTTTCGTGTTTCTAAGACTGTTATCATATACGCATGAAAATAGTGAAAAGGGCAAGATAAATCTGAATGTAAGACAATTAAAAGTGCTCCGAACGGAATTAATACAGAAAGATGGCCATTCTTGTGTAGATACAACTCTTTGTGTTGAAATCGGTTGTGCTTGTTTGCTGTTTTAGAACTATGATTTTGTATCAGTTCTTGATAAATATTATTTGACGCCTCATTCCTCAGCAACCTTTTATGTTTTCCAAACCTTCATCTTGGTCTTGTATGAGGGTTAGAAAAGTATCATGTACCATGGATTTTAATTGGTTTTATCTTATGGTTAGAGATTGGCATTTACCAATCAGCCACTCAACAGATCTTTCACAACATCATTTTACTTAGTACTGGGATGAACATTTGCACTGACTCACGACCTGTTAAAGGCAGTTGTTGTTGAGTTGATAATGGACATTTTTACAATGGAAGGAGACCATAAAACCGGTTTAGCCCATCGTTTCTTTTGAAAAATTGATTATATAGAATTCAAATTAGATGGTATTGTCGTATATAATGTTTCATTGACTATTTTGAGATTAGAAGTTTACTCTCCTGCAGTGTGGTTTCCGTAAAAAAAGATTCTTTGTGCGAGAGATGTATGCTCTATATACATTTCAGTCATGGTGTACTTGCATGTCTTTTTCTTCAGAGAATATCTCATATGGATACACTATCTTCTTTTCTAATTTTGGTATTTTACATTTTTTTGTAATTTCAAAATGTTATTCTGACCACCTGTTTATTGTGGCTACATCTAAAAGATTTTTTCATGCCAATTTGTTTTCCTAGTATTGTTTCGATGAGTACTTTGTGTTTTTTTTATATTTTATGATTGTCTTCTAATAGAGATATCCCATAAAAGTACGTAACGGTTGACGAACGTATAGGGACCGTTTATTTTTGTAGTATTGAAAAAAATCTAGATGGTGGCAAGTTTTCATTCCAAATGACAAGTACTGTATACCTGACTCAATATTAAATAAAAACAATCTATTTGCATTTTACAGCAAACTTTAACACTTTAACAGCCGTTAAATCTGGCTCGTATCTCTCTCGGCAAAGCTGGTCATACGTACGACATACTTATCTGGGTGACAATGACCTTAACCAGACCATGAAGATGTAGATCGATAATTTATTTAATTGAGTCTACGACGTATTCTTGATTAGTGTTTAGAATCGATTTGTGACATTTATTAATAAGTACACTTTTCGGCCATGAGAGAAGATAATTTAATGCTACATGGTCATACCGAAATCGACAGGCATACATCGGTAAACGAATATCGAAGCAAAAATTATGAAAGAGGAAATCCATAATCAAAATTTCATATCAAACACGAATTGATCGATTGATTGATTGATTGATAAAGGGTTTAACGTCACTTTCATCAGTATTTCAGCTATTTCATGACTGTCAGTTTTACTGGCGGAGGGAGCCGGAGAAAACCACCGACCTTGGCCAATACAAATTCATACAGCATGACAAAAACATAACCAATAAACAAAAAATGAACAAGAACGCCACAAAACTGAAGCGCTAGCAGCGGAAGCACCTTTTTGATAATTATTTTGAGAATAAAATAATCCAGCTTAGGAGAAAAAGAGATTAAGTTAAGGCCCTTCCAAATCATTCAATATTTGATGTTTGTGATGGACGGATTCTTTATGCATGCATCGTGTCAAGATCAAGACCAGTAATGATTCATTCGGGCTATGTGTCGTGAAATCACAATTATTCTTTTTTATTTTATGAAACTAAGAATATGTATGTAGTACTACAAAATTAAGATAGAATTCCATATGTCACCCTTAATTGGTTGATGCCCTTGACGGAATAAGGATAAGATACTTGGAGGGGGCGCTAAAAGGATTGACTGATTGATAGGTTAGAGTTTCACGTCCGGTGAGCAGTATTTCAATTATATCAGAACGAATACAAGTAAATCAATTAAAAAAATGTAAGTAAAAAGAAAGAAATAAATAAAGGTCGAAAGGACAATCGGGGGAAGACGTTTTTTGATTACCACTAGAAAAGGGGAGAAATGGGTATGGGCAGGAAATTTAGCCTTATATACCGCCTCGGAAGAATGCTCTCCTTTTAACGCTAATAGTAGGTGGAACTTGGCATTTCTCCACATGCACAGTTCCTCTTCGATGGTTCACGATCCGGCTTTCCGTATTATGACCTTACTATCCCGTATGGAAAAGGCATTCCCCTATCCACCACTTGGAGACCCGCCTTGTACCTCTGTAGACGAAGCCCCTGAACACACAGATCCAGGTGCCAGGCGCTATAATATTGCCTATAATGTTGGTATTAAATGTTTATTTTGTACAAAAAGAAATCTTTAGAATTACACCACATAATTAAATTGTGAAATTAATTGTGGTTGGCATCAGTAGCTTTCTTCACAGTGAAGCTGACATTTTTTCCTATTCGGTCAGATTTCTGTCAGTGTCATGAATTTCTTTAGAAACAATCAGCAGCATTAATTATAAATATAAACATTTTCATATCTTTTCTTCTGGGAAATATTTCAGCCATATCAATGAATAAAGTTACATAATATAAAGTAATAATTTTTTGTAAATTTAAACGTGTAGAAAAAAATTACGGGTTAAAAAATGTGGCAAGATAAACGAGGATGTAACCGACATCAGTTTAAAAATCTATGCATCTGGTAAGCTCTGCGAGAAGTGTTGATCCTTCAATAACACATGAAATTACTTGAATTTACATCGCATCAGAAAACATTAAAAACAATAAAAAATGAAATAAATAAATGAATAAAACGTGTTTCTTAGTACAATTCAACTGCTTGAAATTTGAAGGCCGGGTCCTGTCTTGGAAAAGAGAGTTGTCAATTCGTTCCAGAAAAAGAGAGTTCCGAACTATATTTGCCGTTTTTTCTCACTTTTCCCAAAATTATGCACGAAGCTGCATTATACCGACAATAACAGTTTAAATGTGATAGTTTATAACGTGACCGATTCATTATGCGTAATAAATGAGAAGCATTTGATATAAAATGTAAACTAGTTGAATAACTGTGTATTTGTCTCGCCCGCGACGAAAGTCGCGAAAGCAAGACATAGCGATCCAAAATTTTGTCGTATCGGCGTCGGCGTCGGCGTCGTCGGCGATGTCAACATTTATTTTGACCCTGTGGTTAAAGTTTTCTAAACATCAATATCTTCATCAAATCTTTATGGAATCATTTGAAATTTGGACAGAATCAAGAATAGGGTCTGAAAATTACCTCTAGCTGAAAAAATTCAAAAACTTTTTTTTAGTTTTTCCGTATTTTTCCTTATTTGGACTTAGTTTTTTTTTGCACAAGAAATTTATTTTAACCCTGTGGTTAAAGTTTTTTAGAAGTCAAATTAAGTTATTTTATCTTGTTGGAATTTCACAAAAAGTGGTCAAAAGTTAGATGATGGTGAGAAAATTACCTCAAGCTGAAAAAATAGGAATTTTTTTATTCCAGTTTTTCTGTATTTTTTCAAAATTTGGACTTAGTTTTTTTTTTGCTAAAAACTTTCAATATAAGTTGTTAAGAAGTAGACTAGAGTCCCTAATTTTTAATAGAATTACATTAACATTGACATTTCTGCATAAAATGCGCAGATATCTAACAGGCTGTTGGAATATTGATTCCGGTTCCCATTTTGGTAAATTTCCTGAATATGTCAAAGACCAATAATTTTTGAAAATTTTGCATCCAATTACAAATTTAAACAATGTTATAGTATCGAACATAATTTAAAACCCTTAAGAATGAAATAACATGGTTGCAACTTTGGTAAATTTCCTGAAACTCTCCAAGACCAGCTCTTTTTATAAATTCTTCTTAGCAACAATGCTTTTTTTAATAAATTAGAATTAAACAACATTTTAAATAATAAAATTTCAAAAAACTTTGATTCCAATTTCGGCTTACATTCCTGGAACTCTCAAAAACCAGTTATTTTTTGGAATTCTACCTAGCAACCGTAACTTTTTCATTTCCTTTCAGTTATAATGATCATTTGCAAAAGTCAAATTTCAAAAATCTTTGATTCTTATTTTGGTAAATTTCCCGAAACTCTCTAAGACCTGCTATTTTTGGGAATTCTACCTAGCAACCATATCCTTTTCAATTCCTTACAGTTATAAAGATCATTTGCAAAAGTCAAATTTCAAAAATTTTTGATTCTAATTTTGGTAAATTTCCTGAAACTCTCTTAGACCTGCTATTTTTTGGAATTCTACCTAGCAACCATATCTTTTTCAATTTCTTACAGTTATAATGATCATTTGCAAAAGTCAAATTTCAAAAATCTTTGATTCTAATTTTGGAAAATTTCCTGAAACTCTCAAAGACCTATTATTTTTGGGAATTCTACCTAGCAACCGTATCCTTTTCAATTTCTTACAGTTAAAATGATCATTTTGAAAAGTCAAATGCAAAAATCTTTGATTCTTATTTTGGTAAACATCCTGAAAATTCTCAAAGACCAGTTATTTTTTGGAATTCTACCTAGCAGCCGTATCTTTTTCAATTCCTTACAATATGAATAATTATTTTCAATAGTGAAATTTCCAAATCCAGAATTGCAGTTTTGGTAAATTTCATGAAACTCTGAAAGACCAGTTATTTTTGGAAATTTAATTAGCAACCATATTTTTTTAAATACATTTCATTGATAATAGTCATTGTACAAAAATATTTGATTCCAATTTGGGTATGAAAGTTTCAGAGACCAGTTATTTCTTGAAATTCTACCTAGCAACCACATCTAATTATTAGCTAAATTACGACAATGTACTGAGCGGGCGAGACATATAGTATCTATTCCCAGTGGGAAGGTGAGATAGTGTGGTCTCAAACCCGAGGGCAAAGATATCTTGTCCATCCCGAGGCTTGCCGAGGGATGGACAAAACATATCTTTGCCC
Organism: Modiolus philippinarum; assembly: GCA_002080025.1. Taxonomy (NCBI): domain Eukaryota; kingdom Metazoa; phylum Mollusca; class Bivalvia; order Mytilida; family Modiolidae; genus Modiolus; species Modiolus philippinarum. Next base: position 38,072 of record MJUU01012111.1, on the reverse strand, counting down.
GAGGGTTTGAGACCACCCTATCTCACCTCATCCCACTGGGGATTGATACTTTTTCTCGCCTTATATGCGAACAAAACATGTTACTGAGACCCTTTTTTCAGATAAAAAAGACTTTCATCTGTTCAGTGTTTTCAACTGAATTGCATTTAATATTTTATTTTTTTCATGTGAATAATCGTGTTCATTAAATTTGTCTAGCCTAATGATTTTTTTCTTTTGGCCCTCTCCAACTGTATACTTGATAACATAGAATTCATACGCATCGTCGGTGTTTCCCAGGATTTATTTTTAGAATATGTATGAAATAATAAATCTGTTGAAAAAAACTAATAGAGTTAAAAGTTTAACTTTTATCAATAACAAATTACAACTACAACAATAAACAACAATAACAATGTCTTTGAAGTAAATATATCCAAGTATTTGTAAGGACTATTTTTTGCGCGTAGTCAAATCTCGTGATCCCACCATTACAACAAGGCGGTTATTTTGACTGGTTGGAGTAGAAATTAACGTTAAAGGTAAAGTTTCCACCAGAAATACTAGAGTTGCAGAACAAAGATTGGAACAATTCATTTGGATTACGATAGTTTGTGCTATTGTGTGCAAAATTGTTGTTAAAGTTGAGGGGCTGCGCAGGTGCTTGTCCAGTGAGTGTTTGTTTCGGTGGTGTAGGAAGGTCATTTGGAACATTGACGATTTGATTGTTCATGGAAGCTGTTTGGACATCATCACTGTTATCAGTTTGAACTTAAAATTGACGATAATTCCATCTTTCACTTAACAGTCATTTTCCTGTAATTGTTCAAAGATGTTGCATGTTTGTGCCCAGTTATTTGGATAGCCTGAAAGTGAAAATACATAAAATGCACATGGTTGTCATGCATATTATGGAAAAAGGTAAGCTGATGGGCAAAAAGTGAATTTTTTTTCAGCATTGTATAGTTAACACTGCATTAAAAGTAAAATACCACTAAATCCTGCTCTGTATCCCCCTTCATACATTTACTTAATTTCAGTTCAAGTTGCATTTTGTTATAGATTTTTGGTATATTTACTTACTTCATATCTTTTATGTGTGCATAATTTTTGCATCAATGCCATACTAAGTATGCCATACTAAGTAAGTTGTCGAAATGCCCATCCGTCGAAACTAAATTAATTTTATTTCAGTATTTTGTTATATAATGATAACTTATCTGAAATTATGGTTATGACTTTCAACAAATATTCTTTGTGTGACTGAAAAACTCATTTACTTTTGAATGCGCAGAGCATGAGTGAGTTCGAGAGTTTTTTGGTGATTACATTAATAATTCCCAGATTGTGAACGCAATGTTATTTCCAATTATATTTTCATGAGTGACAGCAATAGTACTGTGATGTCATTTTTGAGAGTGACAAAAAAATCTTTTATTTTCTCATGCATGTACATGTACATAATTGGTGTGTATGTAAGAAATATCATACCATATTCACACTTTTCGATCTCACGATTGACATTGGCAATTTTTCTAAAATTTTAATTTTGTTTCTAATAATATTTAGATATGGTACTTCATATTTGGTATGTGACTTGCTTGCATTTTTGTGATTCAAAAGTTGTCCTGATATTGAATAGTTTCATGTTTAATACATGTATTTATACCAACCTGACTGTCAGGAATATTACTGTCCATCAATTTCTGACATAAGTGTTTCCTGACACTTGTATTGGTGATTTTTTTGTTTTGTAGTCCAGGAAGGTTTGCATTTTTGGCCATTTCCTTCATAAGCCCATTCATTTTGTGACGACCAACAGTGCCGCGAGTAAACCAACGCTCATTGTATGACGGACTAGTGTTATTGTTCAAAGGGTTGCAAATAAAATGGGTGATCAGGTTGGCTGTAATCTTGTGGGCGTAGGTCCCTATAAATTTTGTAAGACGCAACTGGACATCTGTCTGGATTGTCCGGTTTATCATATATAACAGGATTCCCCGTACGCACATTATTGACGTCTTCCCCTGTTCTTGTTTTTGTTTGTCTTTCGTTGAATATAAGGTATTCTCTGTTTGATTTGTTGTCCGTACAAAGTTTAATATCTCCCCAACAAAGTCTACGGTGTTCTTCGCCCCCACCCCGTAAGCCAAAATATAGGGTATTGTTGAACCATAGCGTGTTTAACAGAGACGATGGAGTTCCTTGCCCCCTTTGATTTGTTGTATATAGTGTTTTTATTTCCTCGTCAGTTATTTCATCTGCTGCATTTGGTTTATTTCCTTTACCTTGTTTTTTTAAGTCCTTTTTTTTACTTTTCAGTGCTTCTCTTGTACGGTTAAATTCATTGCCTGTTATAATACTTGTTTCATAATTGTGTTTTCTGAGATACCTCTCAAAACTACTGATCATTCCATGTAGATAAGATGGTTCATATGCTGAACCATCAGTCTGCCGTACACTAATAATAAATTTTGTCATTAAATCATTTAATTCAATTGGTTTAATTGTGTGCATCAAGCGCTCGTCACCTAATGTTGTCAGAATGCTTGAAAAAGCTTGAAGTTGCCTAATGTTTTTTCTGCGTGTTGCAGCATTTTCATTATCATGTAAAAGTGTTTACATCTTCATGTGATATGTTAACGAAGCGATTTTTCACATTTTTGCTACTTGGGGGTTGGTTACTCTGAATCTCATTACTGGTTTGAGTTTTTTCCACTGTTATGACAGTATTTGTACTAGCACATGAATTTACTAATTCTGGGGGAGGACTTGTAGCAGTGGCGGTACATGTTGATCTGTTATTGTTTTTATTTTGAAGGAATTCAGTGAATTCTTCATCTGGCATTCCTTTCACAAGTTCATGCCTTGCTGCAGTGACAAAATTTCCATCTCCTAGCATCTGAACTGAATACATGCTATATGTTCCTAGTGGTTTCCATGTATTTGTGATTTTCCCTTTTTCACCACTGGAACCCACGCCTACCAGATCACCCACATTGAAAGTTTTTTCCATTTTCAATAGTTTTTCATCACTTTTTATACTATTTTCACAAAGCAGACGATTTTTAAGGGGAAATAATCATGTAAACAAAAAAAAAAAGATTTACGTCCCTTGAAAAAAGTAGTTCCGGCAATATTTACATATCGATGTTTTGAAGTGTGCAATGTCGTGGTAATAGGATTGAAATTAACATTTAGATAGGACTAGATGCGTTTAAAAGTAAAATTTATTATTATTGAAGGAGTTTGGAAAGGGAAATATTGTCACTGCAGTCACAAATACATCGGAAGCGATGACGCCATTTTATTTCATTTGCACGAGCTAACGATTGATGTGAGAAAGCCCCCCGCAAAGGGGTGAGATAAGCTGATCTCACCCCCCTCAAATCACTGTCCCATAGGCGAGAAATTGGGTTCCATGGAACCTTTACGAATTTTATTTTATATAGTTAGTACATTGTTTATTCATAAAAAATATGCCAAAACATTCTCAATCATCGTTTGAAACTTATGAACAAAAATCAAGTAGTTCCATAAAAATAACGATCTGCAAAATGGTACAGGGTTGTTTCGCTCCTATTTCCAGTTCGCTCCGGGTTATTTGGCGCCGGGTTGTTTTACCCCGAAAAGTGAGTCGTAAAGGTAATAAAATGCGTAAGTGGCTATCGATGAATATTAACATAATTTTTGAGTTTAATTATAAAAATAGTGAACGATGATTTCAAACCATACACCCTAATCAAATAATGGATGTAGCCGACGAAATCATTAATTTATAAAAAGGTTTTATGACTAAATAGTGATTAATCATTTTTTGATTTATCAGAAAATAATTAATCAGTGTATTTGCATTAAAATAAGTAAATATCTAAGCGCTTGCATACATGTACTCCTTGAGAAAATATTATATAAAAACATTTTACACTTTTGGGAAATGTTTGACCTTGCGTGTAAGAGAGAGGAGGGTAAATGGTGATTGTGTGTTTTAGTGCAATTCTTATTCTTATTCTTGTTTAAATTTTATTGTGAAGTAAATTTAAAAACCTATCTGTGTATCTTTATCTCTTTGTCCAGATGCAGAATATAACACAGTGAAAAAAGGCTGAAAACTGATAAAAACTATACTGTGAAAAAATGGCATCTTGTTATTAATGGCGGAGTGTACTGTCCTTGAGTGAAATCCAATTTGATATATCTTCGGTACTCCATAAATAGACTCTGATCAAATACATAAAGGAAACAGATAAAAAACAATTTATAAAAGTGGAGCGAAATGACCCGGGGCGAACGGGAATCAGCGCGAACGCACCCGGGGCGAAAGGGAAAAGGAGCGAAAAATCTCCGGGCGCAAACGGGATTCGGCACGAAACGACTTGGATTCGGACGTCTCTTGCAGAATCAAAGTCGTTTCGTGAAATTGATGCAATATTTTTTAATCAGGCCTGTGTGGCAAGTCTGGTGATATTGACATCATCTAAAATTCTAATGCAACATTTATATAACGAAAGTTTTTATTGGTAAAAAACCGTCAATTCCACCATCTACACAGCTGGGACAAGGTAGGTTGACTGTTGAGTGCTTTCAAAAATAGAACATGAAATCGTATAATTGCATTAGAATGCAAAAGCAGTAAATAATTTGAATACCCGAGGGCGTAAATCTTGATTTAACTGTAAATCGAAGGAGATAACTACAAATTTAAAAATTATGTACCATTTCATTTCCTCTTTCTCACCGTATTTCTTGAGCATACACCAGTAAATGTGTACTACATACATTGTTTATCGGAAATACCCACCTTTAGTGACATATGAACGAACAATTGAATTAAACGACACTTGATTTAAACGACACAGACGGTTACAATGTTTCTGTTTCAAATCTGAGCACAGATATCTTTGGGTTAATCCAGAGTTTGTTACCGGACTGACTAACACTGACTGTGACAAAACCGGACTTTTCACTGGCGGTGTGACGGGTGCCAGACTTGGAGCAGGTCATGCTTATCCTTCCGGAGTACCTGGTGATACCTCAGTTTTTATAGGAGTTCACACTGCTAGTGCTTTGGTTTTGTGGCGTTCTTGTTCATTTTTGTTTATTTGTTTTGTCCTTGTCATACTGTCTCAATTCGTGTGGACTGTGAATTGCCCTGATTTTGGAATTATGATTTTAGAATTCTCCCTTTTCTCGTTCTTGCTTCGGTATTCGTTTGTAGATGTATTGATAATTTCTATGATCAATGACAAGTCGATTGGATAATACCGTATAATGGGTTAATTCTGCGGGAAAAAAATGAGGATATTAATGAAAAAAAATTGCAAAAAAAAAATTAAGAGTTTTAAATTTTCGCGGATAAAACCATACATATCTTTTTTTGATGCATTAGGAATGTGAATATCTATAAAAGACTTTTATTATTGCATTTTCACTGTACGTCATATTATAACAATCACTTTCCAATGATTTCTGTTTCTTCATCTGGATAACTGAAAAAATAAAATAAAAATGAATAAATGTCGTGTTCATATTGGTTCGAAATAAGGTCATAATCCGTTAACCGCTGCAATCAAAGTAATATAATTAATTTCATTGTTTTACCAGATTAAAGTGGAAAAGATAACAGGAAACACATTCAATTGCCGAAAATTACAATACAATACAATACTTTATTCTCATAAACATTGTACAGTTGTTTCATACATATTATTGTACATAACAAAGACATTTGTTGTTCATTAACCATACAAACATAGTTATAGAGAAGATAAACACAAAATATAAATACAATATAAAACAATGGTACATGTGTAAACATTCTTGAAGCTTTTAACCTAGAGGATAGACTTTCACATTGATGATTTTAATATTGATGATTTTAATAAATCTACATAATTTTTCTAATTCAGTAGTATTTGTCATGGAAAATAAAGTTTGAATTTTATTATATTACAATTAGAATTACAATATTGTGGTAAATATTTCTTCCTTTCCTGTTTAAAAAATTGCCAAGACATAATGTAATGGAATTCATCGCCTACGTCGAGAGAATTACAAAGATGGCAGTATCTTTCATTTCTTAAAATATTCCGCCATCTTCCAGTCTCTATCGGTAGTCGATGATTTCCAGTCCTAAATTTGCAAAATGTAATAGAATAATTAAAATTTAACGCCGAAAAATAGTTTTCAAATTTTAATTCACTTTTGAAAATACGATACCACAATCCTTTTGAAGAATTGTTTATTTCAGCTGACCATTCTTGAAAAAATTGGTCTTTCAGTCGTAATTCAATACTTTCAGTTAACCACTTTTCGTTTACAAAGCACTGATTTTGCCATATATTTGACATTCTATAGTAATCAAAGATGTTCTTGATAAATGACATCCATTTACAATCAAAACCATAAAAATTTACGAATAAAAGTTTATAAAGTATAGAAGAAATTTTATTTTCTTTTTCATTAATCACGCGACACCAGTACTTTATCATTTTTAACTTAATTGTTATTGATAGGGGATAACGACCCAATTCTCCATACAATCACATGCAACAATCTTGAGAAAGAAAGAATAAAGCAGAAGGTAATTTAGAAAAATGGGTCAAGAGGTGCTCGCCGCTAAACTGCAAGCTAGCTCAAGTAGCCGAGTCTGCTTGTAAAACACTGTCGCACTACGAAATAAAAATAAAATTAAAAACTTCCCGAAAGGTTTGGTAAGGAATCATTATGGATTTCAGTAGACATGGCAGTATCAATGAGAGGCCAGTATATCTGTAAAATCTTCAGGTCGGGCAATTCAACGGATTCATGACGATTTTCCTGTCAATATCCACTTTTATGTAAATAATGTAAGTTATGTTTTCTGTATTTTTTATCACTTTTGGCATTTTTTTAAACAATATTTCTGTAAAACAAACTTTTTTCATTTTTCTGACTACTTCCAATTTGTATAAAATTGAAAATGTTGTCAATATTAAATAAGCATATTAACCAACCTAAAAAAATGTAAACCAATAAAGCATTTGTGTAACATTTTTTCATTTTTTGACGAATTAAATGAAATATTCAAAAATAATTTCCATTACAGGACACTCGGGCTGCTATATAATTATTTAATAATGCTGTTTTACGCATAATTTTAACATATTAATTACTAATAATTTTTTCTAAATTTATGAGTTCATATCACCAACTAAATAAGGGGACAAATAGGAATTCAAAGACCTAAGGGGACGACCATTTGATTTTCAGGGGGAGGGCTTCGGCGATTTCGCCTTGAAAAATTATTTTCATAAAAAATCTCAAACAATTTATTTATTTTCACCAAATGTCACATAAATTATTTATTTACATTTGCAACAAAAAAATTCTTCAAACAAATATTGTTGCTTTTGGTTGGTGCGATAGAATAATGGATCGACCTCATCCACATGCTATAATTGTATAATAGTCAATTTTACAATTTACATCCTGTAAATATCTTACCTCCTCTCACAGACATATAATCTTTGAGCTTTACATGAAACATCATTAAATGCACATTGTGAAAGATAACAATTTATCTCCAAGCAATTTTCACCTCCACCTGTATCACTTGGTTGACCTGGCGCCCAACGTAGAGATGTTATTATCTGATCGTTGGATGCCCACTGCCAGGTTCCTTCAATAATGTCATCTCTACCCCCAGCAAAATAGGATCTACCTGAAAAGAAAAACCTTTCATTCATGAAGTCAAAAAGGGTATGGAATTAATGTAAATAACATAATACCGAAGTTGCTGTTAATTTGGATTCTGCATATGCGCATTTCGACAAATTATGTCTCTTCAGTGCAAATTAAATCAAAATATTTGGAAATCCATATACCGAAATATGTGTAAAGGCTGAGAGAGAACAAATTTACCAGTAAGATCTAAACAGAAAAGCCACAATCAGCTAAGGACAGAGCTATGCAAGAGGGAGATAGTCCTTAGTTTTGAATAAAATTTTCTTTAATTTAGATAATGCACGTTTCCAAATAAAATCGGTTTTCGGGCCAGCACCGAAGAACTGGCTACTGGGTTGGTGAATAAAATCGGGGACTAACAGTCCACCAGCAGAGGCATCGATCCAGTGGTAATAAAATGAGACAAAGTTTCTACAAAAGCATTGTAAAAAAGTAAATGAAACAATGCTTTTATCGTTTTTTTCTTTAAACAATCATCGATTAGCAATCAGTCATAATTTCACGACCTTGATGATGGTTTGTTCAAAACGGCCTCTAGAATCGACCTGAGGTATTATTCTGATTACCCTTTGATGTTACTGTGTTATATTTATCAGTACGAGAGTCTGAAAGATACATGTAGCACAACGACACCTACAAAGATGTCAATTATTATGAGGAAAATAACTCTTTAAAGCTAAAACAGGCCAATATATGCATAAAGTCTAATGTAATACACCCCTAGCGGTCTATAAAATATGCCTTTACATGGAACAGCTAGGCTTATACTTTTATGCTAAAAGCCTAAATTCTTTTATGTATATCTTCCTAGTCTTTATACATGTTATAGCGATCAGACTACATTCTCCGATTTTTTAAAAACAATAGTACTTTACCCGGTTATTTGAAGAAAAATGTTGGTAC
>MJUU01012111.1:13852-29240 GCA_002080025.1 Modiolus philippinarum | reverse complement strand
AAAAAAAAAAAAAAAAAAAAAAGAAAAAAATCGAAAAAGGAAAGCAACTCCTATATATAGTTCATCAGATCGAAATTGCGAAATAAGTAGATGTTGTTTTGCTTAACATTCTGAAAATTTTAACCTTTTTCTCGTAATGATTGTGATATAAAAGACCAATATTTTAAAAAAAAAGTGGCAATAACTTCAAGACGGGATTTCCAATTGTCTATAGAATTATAGGGAGGATATATCTTTCCACCATGTTGGACATTTCAGTCAATTCAATTTTATTATATCCGTAACGGTTTTTGATTTGTTTGCATAAAGAGAAAGTAACCCTATACTATATTTTCAGAAACCGCGGCCAAGCTGTTTGGTTTTTGGAATCTCGAACTTAATTTTGAAACTATATTCACTGGTGGTTATTCAGATTGAGTTTGATTGCAATTGGCATAGCAGTTTCAGAACAGAAGATTTTTTGAAATTTTTGAATAACGACAGACGGTCAAACGACAGAAGACGGACGCAAAGTGATGGCAAAAGATCCCATGGTCTCTTAAGCCAGGTGAGCTAATAACTTACGGGATATTAATTGAAATCCAAAATTGGCTTAGGATAGAGCTTTGCACACAGATGTTTTGCTTATTTTTAAAACAATTTACAGTTGTAACTTACAAACTTTAAATAAAATCGTTTACTTTGGACCAGCACCGAAGTACTGATTACTAGATAGGTGAATGGCCTTAGTATCTCAGTGGAAATTTAAATGATTATAGTTACTCTCTTACTTTTCCGTAAATTTAGTTTTAGTAGATTGCAATTTCGACAACTTATGTCTGTTCAATTAAGACCAAATCAAAACAATTTGTAGTCTAGTAGTATATGGAGTCAGTCAAATTTTCATTTTTGTCATGTTAGTGCTTAAAAAGCGCTCCCGGGGACGGTGTGAAGTAAAAATGAAGAGGAAGTCACGTGACCAGAACACACATTGAACATGTGCGACCAGAAGTAGTCTTAAATGAAGCTCTTGTCGGACATAATTTTTAAAAATGACATCATACATCGATACGTGATCAAACACGGGTTTGTTAGAAGGTATTCGAGCTAGACTGGAAGTTGCTGCGATCAAATTTTGCCGCGAAATTGACAGGAATTGAAGTAATGGAACAACACATTACCCCCGCAGGGAGTGTTGTAGAAAGGCATTAAAGCGCACGCACAGATATTTTGCTTCAAGGTCAAAATCTTTAAAGACGTTAGTACAATTAGATACTGCAGGATATATCATTTTGAATGTATCTTGAATACGGGTTCTTACCTTTCCCAATTGTCTTTGCCATGTTTAATAGATAATTAGCTTGATCTTTGTTGACAGGTTCAGCTAATTTACCATGGTGCTCATGACAACTAGTCTGTGAAATAATATGCTATCAAATTACAACTTATATCATAAAAAATATATTTTTGTCTTCTCATGGTAAATAATTAAATAAGCCAAAGCCATGAATTAATTTCAGTGCATCCCCGGCACCACCTACAAACCAATTTCGTTCCGTTCTTATATCCTTATATGTCCTATGTAAGAAATAAAACACATTATATATTATTCCTGAACCTTCAAAGTGAATGCGGGTTCATATTGCCTGTCTGTGTTTTATATCATCTTAGCCGTCAAGAGAAGGGTATATAGGCCACAGACAGGGAATATTAAGCCGTATCCCCTGTGAAGCCCGAATAACTATTATATTCTGCTAAAAATGCTATAATTTTTCTTTCAAAAGCATTGAAAAATTGTGGTTTTGCTACTACGGGATACAGTTTCATATCCCTGACAAGGTTACCAATCAAATTTCACTGAGCAGGGTATACTAAAATATCCTTTTAATTGTTTTTACATAAATATGACATTGACAAGTATTGACAAAAAGAAACACTTTTCTCCCATACCACTTGAAATTTTTAATTCTTTTTTCTTTAAGTTCCATTGAAAAGCTCTTAAATTAAATAAAAAATGTTAAATATACTAAAATGAAGTAAATAATCTTCTTTGTTATTTTGACGTGCAAAACTTCTCCCTCGAATGCGGTAGTGTTCTATAGCAACTCAAAAGTAATTAATTTGGAAAGGTCATTAACAGTTAAAAGAAATGATAATCCAAGATTTAAGTAAAAAATAAATAAATACCGAAGTTACTGTGAATTTTGATTCTGCATATGCGCATTTCGACAACTTATGTCTCTTCAGTGCAGGTAAAATCTAAACGTTTAGAAGACCATAAAGTCAAAGATGTTTAAAAAATTAAAGAGAACAAATTACCAAATATGATCTAGATAGAAAACCAGAAATCAGCTAAGGACAGAGCTTTGCATGAGGGGGGTACTCCTTAGTTTCAATAAATGATTCTTGAATCACAGTTCAGACCAAAACTTCAAGTTTTCTTGTTTTTTGTCGCGTTTTTATTACCTCAGCCGTAAACCAGTTAGCTGAATCTCTGCTAAAATGATAGCAAGAAGTGTTGTAATGTATCCATCCTAATGGGCACTCAGATTGCACTGCACCTGGAAATGTAGATAATATTTGGACATGATTTATTCAAGAAATAGAGAGTGGATAAGAGCAATAAAAAATCTCTCTTTTATTTGGCGTTTGGTATTAACCAATTCTAGAACAGATATATTAATGCGAAGATGTTGTTGTACAGAAATTTTCCACGATAAAACACCCAAACTGCCAGTGTATTAAAAAGTTGTGATTAGTGGAAGCTAAACGATCTTTGAAAATATAATCCACATCATTTTCACATCTGAAAGACGATGATATCATTCGTGTGCTTTTTTTCTTTCGTAAACGGCAATTGTAAGTAGAATGCACCACTAGATGTCACCACTGCGTGATGGGGATTTAATCTGCCAGTCATCGTGATACAGGCAAAATTCCTGCAAAAGGATCAATTTTGGAATATTCGTGAAATGGCTTAATTTAACTCAAAAACGCTATAGTTCAATAGTCGGAAAAATGTGAAGGTGGAAAGAATATAGATATCCAAGTAAATAATGTTGCAAACTATATGTATTTTTCATATCGAGAAAGTATTTGCATAAACATGATATAAAATAGAAAAGCTCACCTACTACAAAAATCACCCAGATAGCAACGTAAACATTGTATGCCGTTAAGCCTACCATTATCCCTACATGGAAATAATCATATCATTATCTTATCAATGACTTGACACAGAAATGTAACCTGACCTGAAAGTCCACTATGAAATTAGACTTAAACGTTGGTCAATATGAAAAGGAAAGGAAATGGGGTAAATGTCAAGGAGACAACATCCCATATCCGGGTAAAAACGACCCAAAACAAAGCATCTAGGGTCACCGTACGGTCTTCAACACAGTGAGGAACCTCACACCATATAGCAAGCCCTAAATGGCCCCAAAAAGGTAAAAAAAAACGTGAATAAATCAATGGAAACAAGCCACATCCAACAACCCAAATATCAAGAAACTAAAATTTTATAAGAAGACAAGGACAAGCCAATGACCAACATATTCCAGACTTGGGACAGGCGCAAAAATTGCGGTGGGGTTAAATTCGTTTTCTTGGATCCAAACCCTCCCCTATGTGTGGTGAATGGCTAAAATATAAATACACAAAAAGACTCACAATAAAAATCAAACTAGAAAAAAGTCCAACTTATTAAGACGAGTACCCTCACAATGAAGTACATAAAACATGAAGACAAAACACACAGGTACTGTCCGGACAAATGCTCGCAGTTACTGACAGCTAGCTAAGGATAATAGCACTTTGAAGTCGGGTATTTTATTTTTTCTCATTAATGTATGAATTCGAGTTTTGCAAGTTATGTTCAGCTTCGGGAGAAGAAAATACGTGACCTTTTATAGCGGAAGATTATTTTGAAACGAAAAATCAGCATGAATATATTTCTTCTCTGGAAGTAAAAATGGTAATATTTGAGAAAAAAGTATATCATTTTATAGCTTCACTACTGCTTGATTGTACTCCTCGTTTTGATGTTTGACAATTTGTTATCTTTGGTTATGGATACTATCCTATTTACCAGTCAGGGTGTATTTGCATCAAATCTTTTCATCAGGGAAATCACAATATACAGAAGAATGGCATGTCTTACAGTGATGACAATTGCAATATATTGTTGCTGCTTCACATAACTCTAATGAAAATTATTTAGGCTTTTTAGCTTTTTAAAATCTGTACTAGTTATTTGACAATATAAACCAATTATAGTCGCCACATTGCTATAGCAACTAAAACAATGTATAAACCATGATGAATTAAACATTTATGAAACATGATAAACAGGCATGGGGTAATGCTAAATTGTAATGCCCTGTAGTGCATTACATTATTACAAAGTAATGCATGTCATGTGTAATGCTCCATATTTAGCATTACATGTAATTGTAATATAATGCATTACATAAATGCCCGTGATTTAAGCATTACATGGCGTTACATAGCATTACTTTTTCTACTTTTAAACTATGGGTAAAGCTTTTCAACTGTAAAACTTTGTTATAGTGAAATGTATTGGAACTCCATGTAAATTTTGGACAATGTTTTTCTCTTAATAATATCTGTCAGCTTTGCAACTTATCTAAAAATATAAAAAAAATGTTTTGTTTTCATTCAGAAATTTTATGATGAAAAACAGTAGTTTCAATTTTAGTTTTAAAAATTTGCACAGCCTTATCTTACAAAACACACACGAGCTTCTAATGACCAATGTATAATTAATTCAAAGATTAATTATTGTCAGACACAAAACTCCTAATTAGTTTACATTTCAATTAATTCATTTCCTTTGACAAGTGGATTTATGGCTTTAATTGGTGTTAATTTAAGTATCAGTTAAAAGAAACCAAACATGAATATATATAATATAGGGAAATGAACTGAACTTTTTTCTCAAAATAAAAATACATATAAAGTTCATACCTTAAATTTGGAAAAATTCACATGAACTTAAAACAGTCAAGGTGAAATAAGCCCACTTGTATCTCCCCAACCCTTATGGCTTAATTTTGATTTGTAAATTTCAAAATTGTCTCATAAAAATTGTGAAAAAGGAGGAAAAAATATAAACTACATATACATAATACAGTATATAAATTACATATAAATGCAACCAAATACACAAGTATATATACTGTTCACATGTAATTTTTTAATGAATATGCATCATTTTCAAGAGAAGCAATACTATCAGTTTGAAAAAGTTGATTGAATTTGGTCTTTTTCCCGCTTCATTAACATGTTCACAGTATTCATTGCAAACAAATTGCAAATGCATGATTTAATGTTTATTTGAAAAAATGTAATATGTAATTTAATGCATTACTTTTGTAAAGTAATTGTAATGTAATGCATTACTTTCAAAAATTGAAGTAATTGTAATTGTAATATGATGCTAAATTTTCAAATGTAATTGTAATATAATGCATTACATTGCAATGTAATTCGCCCCATGCCTGATGATAAATAAGACATATGGACAACATAAGAAGTTAAATGTCGGTTCAAAGTAGAAATCAGAGGATGTATATTTGAAATTGTATACCATTATAAAGGTAAGATTTCTGTAATAAACAACAGTAATAAAATATCGTAGCAATAAGGGGCGTGTTAATAACAAAAACAACAAAGAACCTGTGTTTGTAGCTTCATTTATAATGGATCTGCACAGAAGATACACAAGTTTTCCAAATGATAATGTGCAGAGACTAAAATCACAGTAAATTCGGCATTTTCTCATTTAAACTGGAAGCGTCCAAGCCAGTATTTGCTGCTTTCTTCTCATGGCTTACGTAAAATTTAAGCTAGTAGGCGGATGATATTTTTTGGGACGAAAAGTCCTCCAAAAAATAAAAATAATTAATATGAATTAACATTTATATTAGTATAATACATACTGCTTTCTGATTCAATAGTATATTGTCAGTTTTTTTTCTACTTAAGGTGTCTGAAGGGTATTATTTTCCTATTATAGAATTTTGTGAAATTTTCTGTGTAGAAACATAATTTATAATTGTTCAAAACTTAAAATAAAATTTGGGGGTCACCGTGCATTTAGGCGCAAAAACTGAAATTGGAAATTTCAGAATTTTACATAGAAATGATAGGGAAAATGATTATTTGAGAGGATAGCTTGAAAAGACTATTATAGAATTTGCTCATACTTTGCATGTGTTTTGAAATCCTTATATAGTTTGCATATAAAAATAAAAATTAGGGGTCACCGCTAAAACAAGAGAGATAAATTGCGAAATGTTAATTTCTGTGTGAGGTTCTCACTGTGTTGAAGACCATATGGTGACCCCTAGATGTTTTGTTTTTGGTCGTTTTAACCTGGATATGGGATGTTGTCTCCTTGACATTTACTCCATTTCCTTTCTTTTTCATATTCTGTAGTGATATCTTATCACATTATCTCCCTTGCATAATTTCTGTGTTTCCGTAAATCCAGCAGCAGATTCAAAGCTCATGTGTTTAAGTTCACCTTTTGGTAATGGAAATTGTGTAAAAGAGATAAGGAATAAAAATTTTGAATACTTTTGAACTTTCCTTTCATTTAAAATAACTATTTTCTTAAATTTCTTAATGAATGAAACCTAAATGAACAAGTATTAGACAAAAATGGCGGAATAATACCACTGAGACACCTTAACAAAACATTTATTTCATAAGGAACAAATACTGTTATACAGTTTCTAACAAAGGTTATTACAATTTTTTTTCAGTTGGAACCGGACCGTTATATTACATTTATTCCGTAAGGAACAAATACAAAAAAAGATTATCTATAATATTTTGTCTATTGTGAACCACAGGCACTTGGGGCCAGGATTTTTTTTATCATTATTTTGTTGTAAATGATCATTATTCATACCCTCCTGCGCATGTGCAAACAGTTTCCACTCGATTTTGATGCATTTTAGACATAACCCTCTTCTCACCTCTTTACTATTTCTACAAGGCCAGAATATTTATCTGTTCTAAAAATAGCACAGAATTTACCTACCGAAATCCCCACTATTTTCTCCAAGAAAAAATCGTTTCCCTTGGATCGTGACACATTCTTCGTTTACTCTTGATATAATCTCGCTATCGAGCTCCATCGTTCTATCTGGCAGTGCGTATTTGCTGTCAATCGTGTCTGTGTTTTCTCCGAGTCGAGCCAGCTGAATCACCAAGGACGGAAGTGACTTGAAGTTTCAAGGGAAACAACTTTACCCGCCAATTTTAGGACGTCGAGTGGACTGAAATAAGGTAAAGTCTCGGTAAGTTCGAACAACAAAAAGTGTAAACAAAACAGCGTGACACAGTTTATCTCTCAAATTCTTTGTTTGAAGTGTTAAAAATGGATGAAGATCAGGCACAAGCATATGACCTGATAATGAAAGGGCACAATTTATGTCTTACGGGCCAAGCGGGGACTGGAAAGTCTTTTGCTGTAAAAAAAATCTGTCAAAGAGGTACGGAAAAGGGGGGGGTGCAAGTTGCTTTAACCTGTTCACCTGGGATAGGGACAACAGTATTTGAGGAAGAAAATGCATGTACCCTTCACAAATGGGCGGGTCTAGAAGATGGTATACATGAAAACAATGTACTCCTTCATTTAATTATGAATGAGGATAGATATGTCAAAGTGAAAAATAACATACAAAAACTGAATATCTTTTCATTGATGAGGTTTCAATGATAAGCAGTAAAAGTATGAATAAGGTCGAATTCATTTGTGGAAAAGTGAGGAATAATGAAATATATTTTGGTAACTTAACACTAGTTTTGTCTGATGATTTCTTTCAACTACCTCCTGTAAGAAATGGACTGTATGGAGACTTTGGCCACCACTACTTTACTTCTGCTTGGTTTGATTTCTGTTTTTTTACACCATGTGAATCTCAATATTATTCACAGACAGAGCGATGAAACTTTAATAAATGCTATCAATGAGTTAGACAACTGAATTTTTCGGTACTCCTTTGTATGACGCATGTGTCTTATTTAAGAAGGAAACCTTGAAACTGTTGGCAAACTTAGAAAAATGGTTTAAAAATCAAGAGGATCATTTGAGTAAACTGGAGAGCAAAAATTTTCCAATTGACAAATCAAAATTCACCGCTTAATATTTTCACAACTTTTGTACTGAATTTCATGAATATATATCTTCAAATGATTTTCGGTCTGTAACTTCAAATTTATGCACGAACTATAAATTAGTGTCCCAGGAGAACTGTTATCAAATATTGAGTACCATAGTCTTTCTGATGCAGAAACAAGTTTTAGAAAGAGTTCACAATAGAAGAGATAAAGAAAAAATAGGATATATTAAAAAAGTTCCTATCCAAGAAAACCTAAGTGGCCCCGCTAGAGGCAAAATACGTTATATAGGCGGTTATGTAATTGAAAAGTTGAAATATAGAAACTCGAAAGTTTTAAAGAATTCTATATTTGCAAAAGGAAAAGAAGAAAACCTTAAAACTGCCAAATGCAAGGCAGAGCTCCTGCAGTCTTTAACTATATCTTATAGTGAATGAAGATAAAGATAGTCTTCAAGAAACTTTGAGAAAGCAAAATTTATCTGAAGGCCTAACAAATATAACAGATGAGACATTCCAATTCTTCTGCAAACTTGAAAGAAATTGTAGAGAAAAACTGAACTATGAAAATCTATTTGATAAGAGGTCAGACTTCTTCAATTATGTAAAAGATCATATGTTAAAAAATGAAAAAGCAACATTTATTAACCTGTATGGAGACTTCCTGCTAAATGAGCATAATGCCGTCAATATAGAAACGTTTTGTCAGTTTTTAAACATCTTTGAGTTTTTGGTCTTCCAAACGTTTAGATTTTATCTGCACTGATGAGACATGAGTTGTCGAAATGCGCATATGCAGAAAGTAAATTTACAGTAACTTCGGTATTTAGTTATTTGTTCAACAGGTAGTAATTATAAAGCATGTACAATTCGAGAAACGATATACAAAGATATAATTTTCTTGTTTGTAAAAGTTTCATTCGGTCAATTCCGAAAAAACTTTCTTACCTCACTAAAACTTGAAAAAACAAAGGCATTGCGGAAAAAGGTTACCAAAAAAATTTAACAGAAACCAAAACAATTAAATTTAGATTTTTACTGAATGATGATTCTTGTCAGAAAGAAGTTTAGCATCTTCGTCTAAAAAGTGACCTGATTCAAGGAACAGATACAATTAGTAAAACATTTAACAAGAAAACCCTCTCAACACTGTGTATGGCGTACAATTTGAAAGTTACAAAATCTTTGAAAAAGTCTGATTTACTGCTTAATTTCAAAGAAAAAGTACTCAAATGTAATGAAATGCCAAACCCGCAAGTACTATCAGATGTAAAAAAGGGGCAACAAAAACAACCAAGAGAGTGTTTCAACATGCACAGTACAGGAGTCGTTAGAAGCTAAAAAAACAGGAGAACATTTAGAATTACAAGGACAAGATGATACTGTACCTGGACCTAGCACAAGAGATGACTGTTGTAACTGATACTGTCTATGAGCCTGTGCAGGTTGTAGGGAAGGGCAAAAGACTTCCTAGAAAAGGTAGTTCACCAAAGACAAGTAAAAGTAAACAGGATGAGAAATCAATTGAAACTGTGCTCACTGAGGCTGCTATCAGCAAGACAGGGGAGAGCACATAAGGGGAAAATCATGTTCCAGTCCTGCTAATATCACCTTCCCTCAAACAAAAAGCAAAAGACAAAGAACTCAAACTAACACCAAACAAGCTGATGAGAAAAGCTCAAAAACTCCTGCTAAGAAACAAAGAACAAAAAAGACAATAAAAGTTACAAAGGGAAGGAATAAGAAAAGAAAAAAGCATGATTCTGATCATGAAAATGATGATGAAATTTGCACAGTTTGTAACCAATTGTATAAAGAAAATGAAGAATGGATAAGTTGCGACTTATGCTCACTTTGGTTTCATAGAGAGTGCGCAGGCTTACACAGCGATGAATTATGGACAAAGTACACAGTGGACAATGATGAATATCTTTGCCCTTTGTGCAAATAGATGTATCGAAATAAAGACAATTTGATGTACATTATGTATAAACGTTTCATTGAACAGTGACTGTTTCCTAGTTTATAAAATGAATTGGATTTTGCTAAAATTTTGTGAAGATGTTCCATTGCAACAAGTTGTTTTATTGCTATACATCAACATCTGTCTACAAATGTTTACTAAATGGTTCTGCTGCAGTGTCATTATGAAATGCATTGGATTTGCGAGATATAGTTGTTGGCCCAAGATGACTGTATTCATAGTTCGACTATAATTCAGGTATGTAGGGTTTGTATTATTACCATTGTAAAGTCCGCGCTGTTGGCAAAACACATTTTCTATGATATCTGAATTCAATCTGCTATGGTATGATTGATCCAGATGATTGCTTGAGTCTGTAATCACAAAGTTCTCTGAAACCAATAATGAGAGAACATTTGTCTGCTCTAGTTTGGTGTGAAATTAGATGTTTTTCTTTATCCTTGATTTCATCATTGGAAAGTATTTCAGATTCCCATTCTGTGCTAAACCAAGACAGATTTTTGTCATTTTCTGTTAGTCTTACATCCGGGTCCCTAAAATTAGCAACTAAGATACTTGTGTTTTCCAACAAAGCAATTGTACTGTCGAGATGCTCATGACCACCAACTAAACTTTTCGCATAACACCTCATCAGATGGAGCATTTCTTTACTTAGCACATCTTCTGTCAGACTGTTACGCATCTTAGACTCACTTGTGAGTTGAAAGTGTTCTTGTTTCAATTTTTGATAAACAGGAAAAGGATTGTTGGAAATGTCCCATATATAAGCATTGAACAAATGCTCCAAATAAATAAAATGTCCATTTACCTTTAGTTGTCTTTTATAAGAATCGCTTCTACCACTCTTATTAATGTCATTCCTTATTTTTTAATGAGATGGGAATAATCCATAATACCAAATATTGGGTCTGCCTTCATTGAAAAAATGTTGTTTACAGTCATTGTTTTGATCAGTTCTGACTTGAATCCAAATGTTGAAAGTATAAAACAGTAAATATAACTCAGATGCACTTGCTTGTTCTGTAGGGAAATGGAACAATGGAAATCTGAAACCAGTAAATCAAAGAAACACCAACTGTAAAACATGCGTTGCAAGTTTAACCTCCTTTTACCCCTTATTATATTGTCAATGTATTGTGATTCATCTGTTACCTCTTTGAATCCACAAAGATATATATTTCCATCCTTTGACGAGAATTTTAAATCACTTTGTATAGACATTTCATCTAGAATGAGGCCACCTTCATAACCATCTGGTGGCAAATCCCTACTTTCAGCTTCATTTTTCAGCCAGTGTATCACGTCTTTATTTATACCAGGTTTCTGATTAATTTTATTTTTGTAGTTTTGTAAAGTTCTCTGGGACGGTAGCAGTAAAAATCCAGAATCACGAAGATCTTTATAACACTTTTGGCTGCGGCACCACAAGGTAAGGCATATTCTGATAATGCTCTTACTCCATCTCCTGCCCTTTGGCTTATGTGATATTGCATTTTGTCGAGACATAAGGAACTCTGCTATCTTTGGAGGACAACTCTTGATAACCTCGTCATTAATTGTACTTACATCTGTGTTATCAGAATCAGGAAGGGATATGATTTCTGTTGGTAATGTCGGAATGGTTTTTTCTCGTTGAACTGTAAATTCACTACTTTTTGATTTAATGACATTGTTGTTGTGATCAGTTTCTGTAATTAATGTTGAGGGCATGTTCAGATTTGGATTAATTGAAGTCCCACCAGTCTCTGTACTTAATCGTTCATTTATATAAGTTGTCTCCCTTTGTGGTATATTATTTCCCGTTATTTCTTTAGTGATGAGTTGTGCAGTAACTTTTAATGTTTCTTTACAGATATATCAAAGAAGTGAACTTTCATTACTACGGAAACTCAGAACTCTGTGACAATGAAGTGACCTGATGACATGGGAATGAGAATTGCTGTCATCAAAACTGGTAAATATTTTCATTATTGTATTGTTATTTACTCTACACTTATTGTCTTCATTGGACATTCCCCTGTACAATTATAATTTTGATATTCAATCCATGATTCCAAGGACATTACTTTTACTTAAAGAAGAGCTATTTTCCATTCCAAGTAAGTTTGGGTATATATAATTTTTCCCACACAAAGACAATGTCCATGTTTTTGTTAGGCTTCTTTTACATTTAAGTGATATCTCAACAAATACTTTTGAAAAATGTATGCTATACATTCCATTTGTATGGTGAAAAAGTCTTTTCTTAGCCTTTCAATTTCAATTAATGTCAATTCTGTATCAGGTACAACTAAATTCCCTATTGCATTAAAAGATAACGTGTCTCTTTCAGAAAAACTTGTCTCCAAAAAATTCCATGAAATACTGTTGTTCGTTCTTTCCAGTCGTCCTTACTTCTGACTCTTTTAACACTGCCATTTTTAAACATTTTTTTGATAGCCTTACTTACTGAGTTCTTGTTCATGTCAGTTTTCAGCCTACTGTAAATGCCGTTCAAGGTTAGACCGTTTTCCTTAGATTCTTCTAAATGTTCAAGAAGCTTGCAAAAAAAAGTTTTTTCATTAATGATTTTTGTTAAAGTACAGGTAACATGTTTTAATAACATGAGAAAGAGTCAAATTATCTCCCCTGTATGGTTTTTGACAATAATTCTATTCATATATTCACATCTGCATATATCAGTAGTGTCCTACCTTTGTGTAAAGTTTAAAAAAAAAACCAGATAGATAGAATTTCCCTATACCTTGTAAACTTCATTTAAGCAAAAAAGAAGGGTGGGGTTATAGTAGAAACAGTTGTGGACCCTAATNCCCCCCCCCCCCCTTGGTCGCATTATCTATATGAAAAAAATAAGAATAACATAACATGTTCTATAGACTATGAAATAAGGGTAATTCACAAAAGAAATACATGTACATATATAGCAGACTGTCAAGTACCACCCGTACAAAAAAGCCAAAATTCAGTGACCTAACACTAGTAGATACTGGGAAACTTCACATGATCACTCAACCCTGAAATTGAGCTCATGGACATAAGTCATAAATTCACAGTAACTTCGGTATTTAGTTATTTGTAACCACTGGGTCGATGCCACTGCTGGTGGACTGTTAGTCCCCGAGGGTATTCACCAGCCCAGTAGTCAGTACTTTGGTGCTGACCCGAAAGCCGATTATTTGGAATTTTACAATATCTAAAATTTTTGTAAATTTTGTTTAAAACTAAGGAGTATCTCCCTCATACAAAGCTCTGTCCTTAGCTGTTTTAGCTTTACATTTAGATCATATTGGTTATTTGTTCTCTATCAGTTTTTAAATATCTTTGAGTTTAAAGTCTTCCAAACGTTTAGATTTTATCTGCACTGAAGAGACATAAGTTGTCGAAATGCGCATATGCAGAAAGTAAATTCACAGTAACGTCGGTATTTAGTTATTTGGAAGACTGTAATATACTATCCAAGACAAATAGACGTACCAAATATAACTGACCTACCACTAAGGATACTGGGAAATTTTAGCATGATCATTAAACCGTGTAGTTGAGGTCACACCCAAAAACAATATAACAGAACATCATGTATTTCTTGAGACAACCAACATGCCAAATATCATTGACATACCATATATAGTTACAAAGAAATTGATCTAATCAGAAAATCTGAACATGTTCATTGGACCGTAAAATTGAGGTCATCGACAACCAACAGCCATATACCAGACTACCAAGTACTACCAAGACCAACCTTCATACCAAATATCATTGACCTTTAACTTATAGTTACTGAGAAAATGGCCTAATCACAAAAAGTTTACATGCTAACTAGACCGTGAAATAGAGGTCAGGAACAAAAGCTCTATGACAGACTGTCATGCACTACAAAAGTCCAACCTATATACCAAATAGCATTGACCTACCACTTATAATTACTGAGAAAATGACCAAATCACAAAAAATTAACATGCTCACTAGACCAAGCAATTGAGGTCAAGGACAAAAGCCATATGACAGACTGCCATGTATAACCTAAGAACAACATACATACCATATATCATTGCCCTGCCACTAATACTTGCTGGAAAACTAAACTATTCACAAAAACTTAACATGTTCATTGGACCGTGAAATTGAGGTCACAGACTAAAATCTTATAACGTACTGTCATGTGCTACTCCAGCCCAACATATATACCAAATATCATTGACTTGCCAGTCACAGTTACTGAGCAAATGACCTAATCACAAAAACTGAACATGAAAGTTTATGCCGTAGCCCCTGTCATACTTTATATGCATATGTCTCGCTTTCCGCGCCTCGTGTCACGGGCGAGACAATAATGTTTGTCAGGTGTTGAATATGTTTGTATTTCTAAGGACCAAAATACATATAACATCTCAAATGGCTAGGACTGTAGGTACAGTCTGTACTAACTCTATGTGAAAACTTACATTTGATCACTCATGCATGACTGAAGGGTAGGGACCACAATCTTGGTATGGGATTAATATGTACCCCTCAAGACTTAACTGCATGTCAAATATCAAGTGCATGGGACTATTGAAACGGGTTGTATTAACTGCATACAAAAAAAACCCACACACATGATCATTCATGCATGACTGAGGGGTAAGGGCTATCATATGGGAGTGGAATTGTTATATTCTCCCAGAAACACAACTTCATGTCAAATATCAAGTGTTTCAGTATTTGAGAAGTCTCGATGAACTTGCATATAGTGATTTAGAAAGTCCAAAAAAATGTTTCTTCATAATTTATTTATACACATATAATTTTGTCCAGTCCAATTACGAAAAAGATTATAATTTTGGTATTATAAGTTAATGTCATGTTAAATCAGCAAATTTTTGCCAACAGAATAGAGGGACCAGATAATAGTACATGTTTATTTGGTTTATTTTTGTGTGTATCTGTTACTTTTTGTGTGGATGGAAATTTTTTTCATGTTGTTGGAAACACCAGATTTTACACAAGTTCCAGCTTTTTACAGAGCACAGGGACTTGCTCCCGGTCTAGAAAAAAATTGTTTACTATCAAATATGAATCTTGGAGAAAGTGTTTTTTTATCCGAGATTCATATTTGATAGTACACATTTTTTTGACAGGGAGCAAATCCCTGTGTACGGAGTTTGAATTGGAGCAATATCTGGATACAAATTCTCTTCAACAGCTGAACAGATTTATTATAATTCATGTATTCACATGTTCATTTAAATCACAACTGGTATAGCTGGTTATGCAACCCCCCCCCCCCCCC
>MJUU01012111.1:0-13678 GCA_002080025.1 Modiolus philippinarum | reverse complement strand
AAAGGGGGGGGGGGGGGAGTGCTATGGTTTTTTTTCGAAAAAAATATTCTGAAGCTGATTTTATGCTAAAAAATATTTTGGCTGCAAAAGTTATGAAAAACAAATATTCGGAACGGGGCTTTCTGTCCCAAAAAATAATGCTTATTTTCAAAAAAATATTTTGTTTGTATTAGTTAAAAATTTTCTGTCCAGAAAACAAACCATACCACCCTTTCAAGTTAAATGGTCGGTCTTTAAGGGAGGGTTGATCAGCTGTAGTAAATAAGTTTCTGCAGAATTATGCAATTTGTGAAAAGTCTTATTTCTATTTTACACAGCTATGAGAACCCCATCACCCCCCACCCACAGTTTTTATACCATCATTGTAATTTTATCTGTACATGAAGTAAATGTCATACCATGACATGATATTTGTATTACCAGTTATTGTTTCTTTATCCGCCTTGTTTTTCTCCATTGCTATCTGATATTTTGCCGTCTGAAGTGCGAAAATCTATTTTTTTCCATTTGACTTCTTGGCGCTAATTTTTGTTGTTCGAACTTACCGAGACTTTACCTTATTTCAGTCCACTCGGAAGCCCTCAGATTGGCGGGTAAAGTTGTTTCCCTTGAAACTTCAAATCACTTCCGTCCTTGGTGATTCAGCTAGCTCGACTCGGAGAAAAACAGACTCGATTGACAGCAAATACGCACTGCCAGATAGAACGAATAAGCTCGATAGCGAGATTATATCAAGAGTAACCGGAGAATGTGTCACGATCCACGGGAAACGATTTATTCTTGGAGAAAATAGTGGGGATTTCGGTAAGTAAATTTTGTGCTATTTTTAGAGCAGATAAACATTCTGGCCTTGTAGAAATAGTAAAGAGGTGAGAATAGGTTATGTCTAAAATGCATTAAAATCGATTGGAAACTGTTTGCACATGCACAGCAGGGTATGAATAACGATAATTTTCAACAAAATAATGATAAAAAAAATCCTGGCCCCCAAGTGCCTGTGTTGTGAGCCATATGTTCTGTGACAATGTGTTGCAATTAATTACTGCAGCTTGAAATAAACAGTTTCTTGCTTGATATTCATTTTACGAAAAATGATAATCACGGTAGACTTGTTGCTTAGTATTTAGTAATTCAGCATTTTATATTGTGTCGCGTATTCAATTCTCACTGACTTAGGTTGATATACATGCTTGGTCTAAAGGAAGAAGTGTAGATTGAATTTTTCATGGTTACATTTTTTTTTAAATCGTTTTGGTAAATATTTTGTTTTATCAAATCTGAATAACATATTTGTATGATAATATTTCAAGAATTTAAATATAACTCCGATTTTTAAAGAAAAATAACACTGTATTTATATCTTCTTTCAGTTTACTCTCTTACCAAGTCCACAACGTTTAGGTACTCGGTTTCTGTCTTCGAAAAGTTTGGATGTAGTTTTTACATCAATTGTTTTTAACCCAACAAGTTAAATCTGTCACATTTTGTACAGGCGTTTCAGGTTACCACACGGGGGTGGGGGTGTAACTCAACATATATTTTGATACGAGTGAACGGACAGTAGAATTTAAACTATATCTTCTGACATTTCGCAACCTTATCATGTATTTCAGACCTGAAAAAAACAGAACCTTTTGGGCCGCGCATCCGTACCTACCTTTATATAAAAAGTTACCCCCCCCCCCCCCCGTGTGTTACCATGTAGGATCAAAGTTTGCATTTAAATTAGACCAGCCTTAGAATGTGTATTGATCCATGCAGTTAAATGTCCATCATGCGCAGTGTAAAATGCACACCTTCATGGAGAGATTATATTCCTTTTCATAGTTTAATTGAATGATTTATTTATAATTCTGAGTTATCGAATAATAAATAAAAATAAAATATATATCATTATAAAGGTGTCTGTCATTTCAATGCCTGGTAATATTTACATGCCGACTTAAACTTATTTATTTTTATTATAATTTATTGTCTGTCTGTCTGTTAGTCACAATTTTATGCATTTTTTATATGGATGCAGGTTTCATATTTGGTTTCTAAAGCTGCTATATGACTAGATATAATTTGTCTCTTCTACTCTGTAGTGCTATTATTTATTGTTTACAAATTCTTTTGGTTCGTGAATCATGGATCTTGATAATTTTAAAGTATAGTTGCCACCACTGGTTTCTGACATTTATAATACTAGTAGATATAATGGGAAAAGTACTTAGATTCATAGATTCATACATTGCAAGCTAACGAAAACATATTTCCATAAAGCCAAAAGTGCTTACACATATGGTTGTTTCTGATACAATCTGGAATAGTCTATAATTCACCTGGAGGTGTGACATGACTGACCAAAGTCATTTAAATGTGGTTTCTGATTGCACAGCTCAGTGTGTTATTCAAAGCAATACACATTCATAGGTGAACCAAACTTAGCTAGCCTCAGAGCTAGTAAGCTAGGTAAGTTGTTGGCAACATGCTTAGCTGAATCAGCTGTTACATATTGTATACTAATATAGTTGGTCACGCTTTTATGATAACGTTTAACAACAGACTAGTAAAGGTAAATAATAAAAAAAATATCATATAACGCAATTTACCTGTAAACCTAAGATAAAAGAAGCTATATTTAGTCAAAACAGCGGCTATTTTTCTCTGGTGCACAAAGCTGTGTAAGTAAGAATTACATATAAATTATGTTTTATCGCCTTTATTGTCGTTTTTTCATATGTTCAAAGTTCCGTCTGCAGAGCAGAGCTGACAGATTGCGGTAAGGGGTATATCCTGTCTAATAAAATACAAAAATACTTAAGTGGCATAAGTATTTTTGTATTTTATTAGACAGGATATTTCCCTCATAATAAGGTCATAATACGGAAAGCCTGGGTACGAACTTTTGTTTACATTATGCTATGAATGGAGAAACGCCACCCTCCTTGAAGTACGTAGACCCATTTTATATTACTTGATTAAAGACTTCACTCACTTGCAATCTCTACCAATTTCCCCTTCAAATTCAAAGCTCGATACCCTAGTTATAAAACATCCACCCTTATTTCTTTCTTGAACTGAGTAACAATTTTCGCGTCCTTGTTTGCTTGAATTTGCTAACTGGATGCAAAATATTAACCACTCAATCAATTATCTTTTAGAAATTTCAAATCAATAGTGAATTGAAATATGACTTTGCGATAATTTTTGTTTTGGACCTTCAGTTTCGAATATATTCAATAAACAAGGAAAGGATATGGAGTAAATGCACATGAAACAAGTCCCACAAATACAATGAAGAACCAAGCCATTGAACCACGCTTTAATTGTTGTCCTTAATCTTGAAGTCACCATGAGGTCTTCAATAATGAGCTTCGTTCATACCTCATAGTAAGTTCAAAACGGCCCTACGACAGGTTTGAGCAGTTGTCGAACAATGCCACGTCCATGTCCTTAGCCAATGGAAGCCGGATCGTCAACAAACATTAAATTTACTGGCGAAGTAATCAATGTCATCTATTACCCGACAGGCGCTAGTGTCCTAAGCTAGTAGACAGACACAACATAAAGACAAACACAGGGCAATCCAGTCAGTTCTAAGTAAACTTGGCATTATAAAGTAGTGGGATGAGGGCATTATAAACAGGTGGTCAGAGTAACATTTAACCAGAGGCTCCCAGGAGCCTGTATCGCTCACCTGGCTTTCAGTTGTCACAATCAAGCTCACATTGTAAGTTATACAGTTGAACTTCAGTCCCTCAAACTTTGGTAGTTTGAACACCACCAATATCTTGAACTGTATTATAAGTCTCATCATGTTTTACTATATTTCTTTGTTAGGCTTTTTTGACAAAAATGTTCTTGCTAAGGACCACTTTCGACACCAGTTTTGAAGTTGAGAGATCATTTTAAGTTACGACATCAATATCCATTTAGAAACCAAATTTCATTGAAATCGGACAATGTTGAATTTTCCAGCCTTTTTTGCGTCAATTTTGAAAATTGCAGTCAACGAACAATTTTCAACACCTGTTTTGAAGTCGCAACATCAATATCTATTTGGAAACCAACTTTCATTGAAATCGGATAATGTTGAATTTTCTCGCCTTTTTCGGCGGGCATTTTGAAAATGGCGGTCGACGAACAATTTTCAACACCGGTTTTGAAGTCGCAACATCAATATCTATTTGGAAATCATATTTCATTGAAATCGGACAATGTTGAATTTCCCCGCCTTTTTTAGCGGCCATTTTGAAAATGGCGGTCAACGAACAATTTTGAAGTCCACACAGCATGGCAAACATTTTATCAATTTACACTTACCCTTCATCTTCTATAGTTTTCAAAATAAAAAAGAAAAATATGAAAATTTAAAATTCCGTGAAAAAGGGCAATAACTCCTACAATGATTATTGGATTTTTTTCAAAATTTCAGGGCGGGAAGATCTTGATATGCTGAACCTTTTTGCAATAAACAATTGACCTCTTTCTGTTACACTTTTTGAAATAAAAAAATAAAAAAAATGCACAAATTTTGAAAATTTTACGGAAAAAGGGCAATAACTCCAAGACGGGTTTTCGGATTTGCTTCAAAATTGCAGGGCAGGTAGATCTTGCTATGCTGATCACTTTCACCATAGTCAAATTTTTGATATTTTGAGTTATTTGCAAAAACAGCAATTTACCCCTATGTTCTATTTTTAGTAACAGCAGCCATGTTGTTGGGTCTTCGGACTAATCGAACACAATTTTGACACTGCATACCCTGGTGATGCTTCAGGTTAAGTTTGGTTACAATTGGCTCAGCAGTTTCAGAGGAGAAGATTTTTGAAATTGTTGACGGACGACGGACGACAGACGACGGACGCAAAGTGATTGCAAAAGCTCATATGGCCTTTTAGGCCAGGTGAGCTAAAAAATACGAAAACAATAATAAAATGCCTAATTTTGAAAGTATGATAGTGTATCCATATGAGATATAATCCAAAGAACAAGTTGATCATAATTGAAACATAAAGGGAGCATAATCTCTCACACGGGGAAACTTTTACAGACTCCATATTGCAGGAGAGACAATATACAGTTATTTACTGGCTATGAGAACAATAGCAAGATTATGGTTCCCCGAGACACTACTACTTCCCGATGCGAAGCGGAGGGAAATAGTTGATGTCGAGGAGAACCATTATCTTGCTATTGTTCGAATGGGCAGTAAATAAGTGTTTTATTATACCGAATGTAACATGTTTTACTATAGAGAATCTAAAGAAAAAAGAAATTAAAAATTGTAATTAAAATGTGTCTTTTTATACCAAGGATGTATATTTCAATAAATGACATTGCTTTTGATTAATAATGTCAGTCATG
The DNA here is from genome assembly GCA_002080025.1 of Modiolus philippinarum. Lineage (NCBI taxonomy): Eukaryota > Metazoa > Mollusca > Bivalvia > Mytilida > Modiolidae > Modiolus > Modiolus philippinarum. The sequence continues at coordinate 8,326 of MJUU01012111.1, read as the reverse complement.
CTGAACTGACACGCCCATTAACCAATCAGTGTCGTCACTGAAAAGTCCGCGAAAAGTACTCACGGTGCTATTCACTGGCCGGTAAATAGTCTCTGTGCTATTCACCGGGTAACAGCACTTTTATGAAAAGTGAACAGAAATATACATTTTATGACTATGAATTTTACATAGAAAATTATCGGAAAGGTATAATAAAGTTTTTATTAACATTAGAAGGATATTGAGTAAATAGTCTCGACAAACACACGGTAAAACTAAGCAATGGAACAAAGTTTATATTGTTATTCTTCATCTTGAAGTCACCGTGAGGCATTCAACAATGAACTTGCTCATATCTCATAGTAAGTTCAAGATGACCTTTAGCACCTGTTTGAATGGAATTGCAAACTCTTATTGTCGAACAATGTCACATCCATGCCTCTGTTTAATCCATGGGTGCGGGATCGTCGAAAAAACATAAAATTAACTGGCAAAGCGCTCTTACAATCACTATCATCCATTGCCCAACAACACACTAGAGTCCTTAACTAGTGGACAGACTTTAAATAAACACAGTACGCTCATCAAGTCAATTGTAACAAAACTTTGCATTATAAAATAGTGAAATCTGGGCATTAAAAACAGGTGGTCAGACTAACATTTAGAAACATTTAAAAAAAATAAGTAAAATGCCAAAATTTGAAAGTATTATAGTGTATCCATATGAGATATTATTTCAAGTATTATTTCGATAGGTCTCCTTGGTACCGGTTCTGGTCTGCAATTGCGATATTTTTGGTAATGAGTTCTTCTTTTTTGACTACTGTTGGATTAATGAGTCCCAGATTATTTGATTCTAATGCTACTGATGAGAGGTTACTCCTTGAAATTCGTGTAAAGCAAAACAACTTTTTATGCAATTTGGGTTTTTTTGTATTTTGAACCATTGAGCCGATGCCACTGCTGGTGGACCAGAGGTCCCCGAGGGTATTCACCAACCCGATAGTCAGACTTGTATGACATGGAAATTTTAGCTTGCATTTTATGAGAATTTATTGTTTTTATCTAAATACTAACCACTTATAAAATACCGAGGTTTCATTCCGTGTATGGCACTCGGTAGATATCCTTGGTACTGGTCTTGGCCTCCTATTTCGATATTTTTGGTAATTGGTACTTCTTTTTTGAATACTTTAAATTTTGGATTATGGCTTTCCATATTATTTGATTCCTTGAAACACGTGTACATAACGAAATTTACTTTTTTATGTAACTTGGGTATTTTTGTATTTTGAACCATTGGGCCCAGTCCACTGCTAGTGGACCAGAGGTCTCCGAGGGTATTCACCAGCCTAAAAGTCAGACTTGTCTGACATGAAAATTTTACCTTGCGTTTTATAGAAATTTTCTTTTTCTATCAAAATTCTAACCACTTATAAAATACCGAGGCTTTAGTCGTTGTATGGCACTCGGTAAATGTCCTTGGTACTGGTTTTTTGACTACTTTTGGATTATGGCCATGTTATTCGATTCTAATGCTGCTGATGAGAAGTTACTCCTTCAAACACGAGTACAGCATAACGAAATATACTGTTTTTTATGCATCTTTGGTAATTTTGTATTCAAGAACAAGTACACCATTACTGAAGAGACATAAATTGTCAAAATGCAAATATACAGGAACCAAATTAACAGTAACTTCGATATTTTGTTATTTATTGCCACCAGGCCAATGCCTCTGTTGGAGGACTGTGAGTTCCCGAGGATATTCACCAACCCAGTTACCAGTACTTTGGTGCTGGTCCGATACCCGATTTCATTTGTAAATTGTAAAATAAAAAAAACAAGATTCTGTCCAAAACCAAGTAGTATCTCCTTCTGGCATAGCCCTGTCCTTAGCAAATTTTGTCTTTACTATTTGGATTCTATTGGTAATTTTTTCTCTTTCATCTTTTAAACATATTTCGGTATATGTGTTTCAAAATGTTTAGATTTGATCTGCACTGAAGCGACACGTGTTGTCGAAATACGCATATGCGGAAACTAAATTAACAGTAACTTAGGTACTTTATTAGTTATATATGGAGAGCATACATCATGGTGGAATCTTTTACGGACTCCAGAATACAGGGAGACAAATTACAGAATTATATTATCATTGAAATAATATGGAGTAAATAGTCTCGACAAATACATGGTAAAAGTTAGCAATGGAACAACGTTTTTATTGTTGATCTTCGTCTTAAATTCACCGTGAGGCATTGAAGAATGAACTTTGCCCATGCCTCAGAGTAAGTTCGAGACGGTCCCTAGCATCTGTTATAGCGGAGTTCCTAATTGTAAAACAATATGACATCCGTGTCTCATTTAACCCAATGGAGGCGAGATCGACATCAAACATAAAATAAACTTATGATAAGAACACTTGAAAATCGCAAAAACAACAATAAAATGCCAAAATTCCAAAGTATGATAGTATATCTATAGAAATTCTCTCAAGAACAAGTACACCATGTTCGAAATAATATCATAGCATACATCTCTCGCACAGGGTACCTTTTATGGACTCCAAACTGCAGGAGAGACGTGCGCAAGTCTTAAATTAACATTGATATGGAGTAAATGCACATGGGACAAAATCTCCACAAATACATATATAAAAATAATTATTGCAAAATATGTCTAATATACAAACGCAAATATAGAAGTAAATGCTAACCAAGTGTTAGTTCATTAAGTTGGATATTAGAAAATATAACTGTTCAAGGCATTGACTTGCACATTGCCTGTTCCACTTATCTCTTATTCCTACACTAAATCTATTGCAACCACTATTTTCAATCACAAACGGGTATTGCGTTATTTCCAGATTGATGACTTTAAAGCCAAACCGCCTGACTGCACCTGCTCCTCTTCCCCATTCAACTATAGTCCTGCTGGACACGTTATAACGGGTGACCTAGATATCGTTGGAAACCAACCATTACGAAATTTTTTTTTCAAAAGGTCCAAAATTCTGTGAACCCTAGCACATCAACTAGAAGTATAACTTCAAAATTATGATGGATGCAGTTGAAGACTATGCCAGAATGTGGGCGAAGAAAGAAAAAGAGGATGTGGAGACATTGTCAGACTGGATCAAGTCGATTAAGTCATTAATCATGAATCGTATCCGGCGCTTGAAAACATCTATGAAAACTAGAACGCCCAGCATATTTGATGATCCTCTTGTTGCTAAAACATTGACAAACCTCCAGGAAATATACGTCATAGTACCTGCTGACAAAGCTTCTAACAATATTGTATTTGTATGCAAGAAACACTATTTCGACTGTCTTGTTAAGGAGATGGGTATTGACACTTCATCTGGCAATCCTGCTTATTCCCCAACTACATTATCAAGGGACGAGATAATCACAAATCACACTTTTGTGTTAGCATCATTCGGTATCAAAGTTGATGAGAATAACAGTTATCTCCCTTATATTTACTGGGTTCCTAAGCTTCACAAGAATCCCTACAAACAGAGATTCATTGCAGGATCTGCTAGATGCACCACTAAGCCATTATCCAAACTCCTTACCACTTTACTGACTGCAGTTAGAGATGGTATAAAAAGCTACTGCGAAAAAGCCTATTCCACGAGCGGCGTGAATCAGATGTGGATTCTTAAAAATTCCAAAGACTCCTTGAACAGCTCTCCTCAAACAGTCTCGCATACTGCAACAGCATTCAAATTTTTGATTTTTCTACCCTTTATACAACTCTTCCCCATAATGAACTTAAAACAGTAATTTCTGATCTGATATATCAATGTTTCTGTACCAAATCCGGAGAACGCAGGTATTCATATCTGGTAATAGGAAAAGATAAAACATATTTTGTAAAGAACTACACTGAGTCGGACAAGAAATACAGTGAAAATGACGTGATTAAGATGCTTGAATTTTTGATCGACAACATTTTTGTTGAATGTGGAGGCCGTGTTTTTCAACAGACAATAGGGATTCCTATGGGAACAAATTGTGCGCCACTTTTAGCTGACCTTTTCCTTTTTTCGTATGAAGCAAAGTTTTTACAAGGGCTGATACAACAGAAACAAAAATAACTAGCCCAGACTTTTAATTTCAGCTTCATATATATAGACGATGTACTTTCTCTTAATACAAATGTAATAACCCAAGATTTAAAGAATATTTACATTGTATCTACCCCAATGAACTTGAAATTAAAGAGACAACCGATACACCCGATTCTGCTTCGTACCTTGACCTTTTGTTATACATTGACGAGCATCGACGTCTGAAATCTAGATATATATGACAAACGTGATGATTTTGACTTTCCAATTGTGAACTTTACCTTTCTCTGCAGCAATATACCTGCATCCCCAGCATATGGAGTATATATTTCACAATTAATTCGTTACTGTAGAGTGTGCAGTACATACAGTGACTTTGTGGAAAGAGCCAAAGCACTGTCACAAAAACTGCTGAGTCAGGGATATGTTCAGCCTTTGTTACTTTCGTCCTTTCAGAAATTCTATGGCCGTCACGACGACATCATAGATAGATATGAAATGTCAGTGTCACAAATAAAAACTGACATTTTCAGCTAGATTCGCGTCTTCCCGGATTTGACATTACCGGTTTTGACTTTACCCTGGATTGATCCACTGCTAGTGTGATGGGTGCTGTGCACAGAGCAGGATATGCTTACCCTTCCGGAGCACCTGACGTCACTCTTGTTTATTGAGAGTTCACACTGTTAGTGCTTTAGTTTTTTGTGTTGTATATGTAATGTTCGTGTGTTTTGTGGGCATGTGGTGTCTTTGGTCTTCTGTCGTTTGGTGTTCTTGCTTTTGGCTTGTCTCTGGGCTTTGATTTGTGTAATCTTGTGCTTTGTTCCTTCGGTATTCTACTGCCGTTGTTTCATGACACATATATATTTAGATTTAACAGTATTGCTTAAAGTATCACCTCAAGCCATGCTCAGTACACTAAACATATGAGGATCACAGAAGGTTAGTCTTCTTTTTTCCTCTACAATTATATCTTATGTCAAATGTCTTGACTTAACCTCCATGTGAAAGGACTTCATGTCTGAAACGACTCATTTTCTTAAAACCAAACATTAATTAGATCCTTTTTAACAGGTTTCTATAAAATTGCAACCAATGAGGGAACCATGTTACATTTTTTAAGACGGCTACAACAGTTCATTTTTCGTTGTTTTGTTTGCTTTATCGTAGAAACTAAAAAGCTAAAGAGCAATTTAGGCTATAATGGGCCTCTAGATATTGTTTTGATAAGGTTTGATTTTGTTTCTACCCTGGGGTGATGTAAATCGCTTGACAGTGTATCAATATATCAATTATTCGTTACTTTTGTTGATACAAGAATTTCAATTGACTTAATGATTTAGAATCATGCAGCATTCTATTAAGGGTTGAATATGAGTTCAATTTATCACAGATTGACTATTATACAAACGCCTTAATAGTATTACAAATTTTTCACCTTTCTCATTATTTTGTTCTGACAATTCTAGTATTATGGCTTTAAGATGGGGAATATGTAGCACCGGCAAGATCTGCCATGATTTCTGTACAGCATCAAATAAGGACTATGACAACATTGGAAACCAAGAAAAAAAGACATAACATGAGTATGGCACAGAAAAGAAAAATGAATTAACACATACACATTAAAAGATGAACAATATGGACCCAATAAAAAGCCATGGGTGAGGTCAGCTGCACGGCAGAAATAGTTTAAAGACGGTAACAAGTCATGTAAGACATTTTATACCTTGTAATATTTTTTACGAAAGGATATGGAGTAAATGAACATGAGACCATTACACATATGTTACCTCCAACTGCAATAATTTTAATGAGCTGTATGGCCATTTCGGAAATTAATTCATCATCACTAGAACCCAAACAAAGGAAATCCATATTCAAAAAATGTTTAAAATGCAAAAAAAAACAAATAATGTAAATAATGTAAAACCATAATGTACCAAAAACCTTGTAATGTTTCCAAATGTTTTGATTTTATCTGTACTTAAGAGACGTAAGTTGTCGAAATAGAGACTTGATGAAAGAACAGATTTTGTGTCTGTTTATGGAGACCGCTGATGTACTGGAACATTAGTTCCAATGTACATATCAATCCTGTTTCAAAAGGCGATATGAGTTTATACTCATAAAAACCTTCAAATTATCTAAATCATTGTAAACATAATTGTCTTGAAATGATGTAGATCACTACCCATTCTTTCAGATGTGGTGTATATAGGGAGTGTTCCAAAGGAACATTTTAGACTCGGCAAATTAATGTTGAATTCTGGGAAAAATGTTCTTTGTGAAACACCACTATCACCGACAACAAATGGTTTGAAAATACTTCATCAGCTGGCAAAAGAGCACAATCTGTTTCTAATGGAAGTAAGTATCATGTTTAATTATAAAGATCGATTGAATGTGTTTATTCTGATGAATTTGTTTAAATGTGAACAACACAAGTATTCTTATGCGACTACTGCAAGACTGCATTTAAATTTTAAAAATGATGATTAATTTTCTACAAGTATTTTGACCAAAATTAGTACAAAGAAAATTTAATCATATTTTTGGAAAAGGAATAGCTCACAATTTAAGTCATGCAATTTAAGATAATATCTGACAATCATAATAACACATTCATCAAAATAAAAAAAAATATGCATGTACAAGATGATATCGAAAGTTTGCCATATATATACCCATGGACAAAAAAAACAGTGCAATTGCAAAATTACAAATGACAACATTTTATGCGATAAATTAATTCACGTGCTCAGAAAATAATTGCGATGTTTTACAGAAATAAAGTAACAATGTGACAACGTATTCTCACCCTCAAAAGTGTAAACAAAAGGATAACGGCATAATATTTTGAAACTGTATTATACCAAAAAATATCTATTTTTGCAAAAGACGCAGATTGTCAGCTCTTAAGTATAAACATCTCAAAATGTATGTTATGTAAAAATATTCTGAAGTTTTTACCAGAACTGAGTTCTAGATATTACCATTTAAAGAGGTATTATATTATCATAACAATGAATGAAAAAGGGACCTAAATTACCTCAATATGAAGCCAAGATAAGGCTTTGAATGATCAAGATGCTCCATGGATTACCTGGTTTCTAAAAAAAAAAAAAAAAAAGGAAATCATTGGGTATTTACACTTGGTCTATTTTATCCTTGCAAGGATTTTTTTCGGAAGGGTGGTTTTTTTTTAGAGACAACAATTGAAATTTACTTATAATTGTTACACTATGATTGTGAACCTCATTTTGTTTTGTTTTACTCTTAAGATATTAAGGGACCTAGATAATTTTTTTTATTTGAAATATTGTTTTGTGAAATTGTGAAATTTAATTAAGGTAGGTCAGAGCAGGGAAGGATATGACCAAGAGACCCAGAAAAGTTTAGTCATCCAAAGAATGTTTTCGAAAAACGTCGGTCATGAATGTATATAATAGACATTGCATGCATCCTTCGTCAATTTCGCGACTCTCAAGAGAGGAACTTTATTGTTATTGCAGGCAGAAATTAAAAATACCGAAGTAACTGTTGATTTATTCTTTGCATATGCGCATTTTGACAACTAATGTCTCATCAATGCAGATCAAACCAAAACATGTGAAAGTCCGTTAACCGAAAAACGCGATAAAGCTGATAGAGGACGAATCACCAAAAGGATCTAAATAGATAAGCCAAAGTTCAGAAATGATTGCCTAAATATATCAACTAATACAAAGTAATTTATAAACTTAAAGTGAACTTATAATTTTTTTGACACGACGAACTTAAAGCGTACTTATAACTTTCTGACATCACAAAAATTCCATAAGATTTTAATTGACAAAAACAATTTGTCCGAATCGCTATAGATAGACTAATCATACAATAGAAGTTCGACAGTAATTGTACATGTAAGACTATGAGATAGGTACGATATAATACTTTATTTGAATTTTAATGTCGTTATATTTGATCCATAGATACATATATTGTTTTCTACAGGGAATGGGGTGTCGCTGTAATCCAGTTTACAAGAAAATAAAAGAAACCATTTTGAATGGTGAAATAGGAGATGCACAGATGATAAGAGCTACTTTTAATATTCTTTTCGATGCAAGCCAACTACCACTTATATCAGCAGCGGATGCGACGATGTTCGGGGCACTGCTAGAAATTGGATTGTATACTGTTCAATTTGCCTTGTTGGTTTATGGTGAAATGCCCGTATCGATCAAAGCAGATGGGGAAATCTTACCAAATGGTAAAAGTTAT
>MJUU01012109.1:13938-25232 GCA_002080025.1 Modiolus philippinarum | reverse complement strand
GTGATTATCAGGTTGGAGACTTTTAACAATTCTTTTGGGTCTGTCTTCAATCCGGTCATACTTCCTCGAAAAAAAAATACAAAATTACTGAATCCAAACAATTTACCCGCCCTGAAAACAAATCAAATTTAAATTAAAAACCGATTCAATAAAGTTTTTTATTCAATACTTTCTATGTTTTAATGTTTCGAACGACGTTTTTAATTCAAAAATTTAATTTGTGTACCATACCCTTTCCAATTGGGGTATAATAAAATTGCCGAACGGAATTGTCAAAAGCCAAAGTCAATGAGGCAAAAAGACGAAGAAGGTGGAAACCAACTGCAATGGTTCCTACTTAGGCTAGTACATGTATTTCCAAAGAGATAGTGGATTAAACCGGTTTTATGATGTGCAAAACCTCCCTATTATTATGGCAGTGTCTGGACTAAACTCAACAGCAACTGACTTTGACAGGTCGTAAGTCCGTGAAATCTTCGTTCCAGTACTAAGTAAAGGAGTAGGGGCAGTAAGGGCCTTATTTGGCCTGAAAAATAAATTTGGTTGAATTCATAGAATTTTCTCATTGAAATATTCTATGGGTATGGCTTTTCAGTAAACAGTAACATTTCTCAAACATTGATGTATCATTACTGAGTTTTTGAGTGTAGAAGAAGGGACAAATTGAAGATTTTGTCAAAAAATGACAAATTTTATCAATTTTGACTACTGTTTCTGCATAGGAAATATAGAGCACATGCAAGAACCACAAAAATATTTATATGAGAGGTTTAGTTCATGTGTACCAATAAGTTGGTAAATCATCGCACTGGTTCTTGAATGTGCTCGATATTTCCGGTAAGGAAAACTGTTCGTAAATCTGCCAAATTCGGTATATTTCTATGAAAATACTCAAAAGTAACCTTTACATGACGTCAGAACTGTACCTTTTGTGACGTCATTGGTTCTAACTTTTGTATTTTTTCTTGAAATGATATTTCAACTTTGAAACGAACGTGAAAGATAATCTTAAGGGGCAACTTAGAAATTCACTGGAATCTTTGGCCAAATCAACCCCTTATCGCACCTTGTCCTTTGATGTTGTGAAAAATCAGTTCTGAAATTGATTTAATCAGAAGTGGATATTGTCATATTGTTAAAAAAAGGGGGCACCTTAATCTGAATGTACGTTTCTTTGACGATTTTCATCAATTTATAGTACCTTATATCAAAGCATGTTAACAGTCAAAAGATTAAACAAATTGATAAAAATGTCCAAATCGCGATTTTTTTTTTCGCAAAAAACGTGATTTTCAATTAAAAAAAAATAAAACGTTTTGAAATGCTGAAAATTGCAGAAAATATTCATTACGGCAAGTTTATACTCCATGCATCGAAATGAAAATAAAATAACATTATTATAAATAGATACAACCCTTAACTTGTTTGCCTGGTATACAAACATGTTTAGAGCATATGTTGTAATCAGTTGTTGTGGTTGTTTCTCTAACAGTGCACATTTATTTTACTTCTAGGTGACTAGGTTACACCATTTAAGGCGGATTTAAGGATCGACATATCTCTAAATTAAGGGTGCAGTTAAGGTATTTGGCAATAAATTAAATTTCATTTAAAACTAAAATAAAAATATAAAATATAAAATAATCAAACTGTCGTCATAATTCCTAAGCCTTAAGAATATCTTCAAATCAATCGATATATTTCATTTTCAAATTAAAATACACTTAGCCCTACTAAGTATTCAAACATTTTCAAGTGGACATCATTGATCAAATGTATAGTGATTCCGTCAGATTTTTAAAGTGAAACAAACTATGACCGATCATAAAGACTTGTTTGCAGGTGAGAAATTAAATTTGTAACTTTTTGAACATTTTTTGTCAATTCGATGCTTTCAAGCCTCATATGGATAATATCTTGGAAAAGCTCAAATCCTCCATTCAAACATATTTTTTATTAAATAAATTTGGACAGGGGTAGTATCTTGGTGCAAATAATCCTAGGACACAGAAAATTATTAAAAGCAAATAACCCAATAAATGACGTGTATACTCATCTGGTTGCTTGGGGAAAATCTTTTCAATACCATTTTTCTTGAATGAAGAGAAATAATAACAAAACATTTGATCAATCACATCACGGGAAGACATTATGACTAAAAACAAAAACTTACCAAGAACCGTAGGTTTACTGGCTTAGGATGAAGTGTTTGTGTATGTGTGTCTGTTTGTTCGCTTTTTTTGTCCGCCGCCGCAACGCGACGGAGGGACATAGAAATGGTCTGCGTCCATGTGTCATGTTTTTTTTGTGGGCGAAACTCCTCAGAAACCGCTGGTCAGAATTCTTTTAAATTTTACAGGATTGTTAGTCACCATTAGTACTAGATCATATCGCATCGCCATTTTGATTCGTCAAATTCTATTTGAGTTATGGGACTTTGATTATTTCCACATTGTTATAGAATGGCAAATCTTGTGGACGCAACTCCTCAGAAACCGCTGGTCAGAATTCATTCAAATTTTACAGGATTGTCAGTCACCATTAGTACTAGATCATATCGCATCGCCATCATTTGGATTCGTCAAATTTTGTTTTAGTTATGGGACTTTGATTATTTCCACATTGTTATAAAATTGCAAATCTTGTGGACGCAACTCCTCAGAAACCGCTGGTCAGAATTCATTCAAATTTTACAGGATTGTCAGTCACCATTAGTACTAGATTATATCGCATCGCCGTTTTGATTTGTCAAATTTTGTGGGAGTTATGGGACCTTGATTATTTCCACATTGTTATACAATGGCAAATCTTGTGGACGCAACTCCTCAGAATTCATTCAAATTTTACAGGATTGTTAGTCACCATTAGTACTAGATCATATCGCATCGCCACTTTGATTCGTCAAATTTGTGGGAGTTATGGGACTTTGATTATTTCCACATTGTTATACAATGGCAAATCTTGTGGAAGCAACTCCTCAGAAACCGCTGGTCAGAATTCATTCAAATTTTACAGGAGTGTTAGTCACCATTAGTACTAGATCACATTATGCCGCCATTTTGACTAAACAAATTTAACGGGAGTTATGGGACTTTATCGACTTAATGCATACTACAACATAGGAAGACTTTGTGGACATATCTCCTCAAAATCCAATGAAGGGATTTTGCTGAAATTTTGCTTGGCTGTTTGCCACCTAATGCAGTTGATCATATCCTGCCGCCATTTTGATTCGCAAAATTTTACATGAGTTAAGGGACTTTATCGACTTTACTGTAGCGGCGGGGGACATATCTACGCGTAGCAATCTTGTTTTTTATTTTTTTTTTAATTTTTTGGGGGGAGGGGGTCATACGAATGAAATGTAGTATATTATCTATTTCTTGCACGAATAGTTATTTGTACAACGAGACTTTGAAGCTGAAGTTTGATATGAACTTGTTGAATCGCTTTTACAGGAATTGCATTGGTGGAGCACAATAATAACACATCACGCGTGATGTGCGCGTGATATATTATTACTTTTTCGACGTTTCCATTTGGACCACTGTGAAATCTCGTTGGCCGTGATTAGCTTCACCTAGCAATGGTATTGTAAACAGCAGTTCGGCACTAAAATTTCACTGCATTTATTTATGAAAATCAAAAGAGAAATAGTTTTAACAACACGAAAGAATTGTATAGCGATGGATATCAACTCTTGTTATGTAATTTCAAATATAATAAACTCGCCAAAGGCTCGTTTATTATATTTTGAAATTACATCACTCTAGTTGATATCCATCGATATACAATTCTTTCTCGTTGTGAAAACAATAATAATTGTTCTTCCATAAAACACTGTTCACATTTTCAGATACTTGGATTTTTACAATACATATTTTGAATCAACCACGCTGTGTCTATAAAATGGAAAGCATTCAAAGATCTTCTTATTATAGTCCTTTTGTGGTCCCCTCAAAAAATGTGACCCGCTAGTAAACACCTCATCCAAGATAGTCGCCAGCGCAGAACATAGTTCAACGTTGGAACCTATGAGAAGATACATTAAAAGATATCCCCTAAAATTCTAATGTCAATATTAACCAAACTTAGTCACAATAGCCTTTAGGAAATCCCCTTTAGAAATTGTTTCAGGGTAGTCCACATCCCTTCAAAGATGGCCGCCTGATTGAGGCTGAGTTTAACATTGGATCCATGAGGCAAAAAAAAATCTTCTCCTCTGGAACTACTTTGCCAACTGAAACAATTTTGTAAATTGTAGTTGAAGCTACACAGTGGTATTTGTTAGAAAGAACAAATTATTAGTTTGTTATAAACAAATTATATAACCGAGTCTCTTTTTCTCTACGTTCAATAACGGTGGAATATACTCTGAAATGGATATTTAACTAACATTGAAATGTTTTGAAAGTGCATTGTCTATGTATCGTTTGAAATTGTGTGTTGTAACATCAGTTTTGAGGGACCATAGCAATGGTACTTGTAGAGATTCTGCAATCTTCTTTTAATTGTCCTCAGATTTCTCTCTCACTTTCTGACTAAATTGTGATTACTAGCGTTGGTGTTATAAATTAAAAATAAGTCTACCCCTAATAAACAGATACAAAGCTTATATCGAAAAATATCACCATTCATGTTACTTATAGCTATGACATAAGAACCTAATGATCCGAAGCGACAGCCACAATCTTTGACAGAATGACAACATTAGAATCAATACATAACATTGTTTGTAATATGCATTTGAAATTCTATAAGATTTCACGCTATCTAATACTATTTTACAAAACATTCAATGCAAACAAATACTAGTAGTATATATCCTATTTAATTTTTTTTTATTATTCGGACCTTTACACTTTTTCTCAGAAATCTAAATCAGAGTAGAATTTGCTTTGTAGTAACTGCCTGTAAAATAATTACTAGTGAATACCTGTCGATATGTATATACACCAAATACAACTGTAAGTTCAATCAAAATTTACAGCTACCACACAGCTTTTGGCTAGTTATCAAATGCAGTGATGCGTGGAAGAAACCTAGAAAGTGTTGACATGACATTTACTGGAATTGACCTTTTGGAAGATGACATTTTGAAGGGGTTAAAAAAACAAATTACAAAAATGCCAAAAATGGCATAACTGAAAGATTTTGTGCATAAGAGAAAATTTATATTCAGAAAACGAATGAAATTATTTATGAACACCTATCGTTTTCAATTTAACGTAGTATTTTTAAAATTATATCTGATGTAACTAAAACAAATTAAATTTTTGTAAAAATTCGTTAGATTTCCATATAATTTCATCCAAAATATCCGATTTGTACATGAAGGATTTCATTCTTATATGGCCAGTGACCTCAATTTTTTTTTATCTTATGTTTTGCATACCTTAACAAAAAGTGTCAGTCATGAAAATATCACAAAATTCTGACAGATTTTATACCCTCGTACCACCTAAAACTTATTTTATATTCATACATACAATAATTTAAGACTAGAATTCGGGATCAACCTAATTGTTAAGTTTACATTAGGTAGATTACATACTTCACAAGGGGTAAGTTCCATGCTCAGATATTATATGAGTATACTTATTAAGAAGAAACAATACATGATACTATATACAAGTAAGTGAGAACTGAACCGTCAGTCAAAAAACGAACAACCAAGAGACGACGGCAACATGGGAAATGCCAAGAAACAAGGACATCAGATGAGAACGACACAGAAAAGGAAAAGAGAAGACACACATGCAGATAAAAAACACAGACCCAATATAAACTATGGCTGTGATCAGATTCACCGGAAGAGTAAGCATCTCATGCTCCTTACAAGACAACTGCCGTGTTGAACATATCCCCTTCGGTAGTAAAGTCAAATCTGGTAGAGGGAAAAAAACTTAAGCTGACTCAGGGATTTACCTCCACTTCTGTCAGGTAGGATCCCAGGGACCCACCATATACATTTTCCGTGTTTTGCTAAGAAAAATATGGGTCCTAGGAGGTCACATAAATTTTCTTGGTTGGTTGTTACGTCAAGTAAGCAATATTAGTATTTTAGCTATATCCAGACGAGAGCAAGTTGATCTATTCAGAAATGTCTCTGGTAAAAGAAAACAGTGCAGGTGGAAAACAGTGCAGGTGGAAGGGGTGCAAGGGGTAACGAGTTTTGATTGCCAGGACTAAATTTATTGCCTCTACCCATTTATGCTAAGAAATGGGTAGGATCGGGAAATTTAGCCTTCTATACAAGTTTCCCAGCTAGTGTGCCCTTGAACAAAAAATAATGGATTTTTAAATTGCATTGGGAGTGGCGTTTTTCCTCATGGTTTGGCTGCAATTCTTCGTGGTTTGGCTTTCCGTTTTATGAAATGACCCCGGCACAGACAGGACATTTCCCTGTCAACAATCTAGGGACACACCCGGCAGCTCTATGGCCGGAGATGCTGAAAACCTATTCAGGTGCCGGATGAATTTTACTTAAGATCAAAGATACATTGTATCATGTTGGTATATGTGCAAGTTTTAATAAAACAAGTTTGTGGTGTGTTTTTAGTTCTGTTTTTACACAAGTCTGAACACAAATGTCAGAAGTCATGATGCCGTCAATCAATCCGTTCATTCTGGAACTATCGTTTTTTGTACTCCCCTTTACCCGGCTTTCAACTGCTAATTTTCTCTCACTTTTCTCATTACTATTTCCTGACGCCGTAAAAGTTTTTGTTTGTTTTTTTTTTCGATCCTGTTTCTGACAATACGAGTGCGCACATGTACATTGAATTTGTTTGACTAATTATTTCGGTATTCCGAGGGAAAACAAATGTTAAAATAGAAACAAATTGTTTAAAGCGTTTCTCCTTGATCTTAAATTTCAAATAATATTCTTTCATGGAAATTCGGCAGATACGCGATTCTACACATCTTTCTGCTACATCTACATGGACGTAGCATTTTTATACATTAATTATGTTGCGTCCAATCGGACGCATATTGTAATAAAATTTGAGTCCTGTCCTTTATTTCTAAGCTCCAGACGCGTGTTTTACGCATCCCGTAAATCCCTGCTGTACTGGGAAAGATCTAATGTGATCTTGGAAATAGATAATCCATGCTGGTCTATTATGTATAAGAAATAGAACAAAACCATGATAGTAATATATAAAAATGGAAAAGAAAAAAATAGAAATGTGAATTTGATGATAAGCTCTTTGAAATATATACATGTATTTATGCATCCATAAAATGTTTACTTTTCAAAATAAAAGATTGCACCTTCAGAAACAATTTTGTATTTTGATCTAGAGTCAGCTAATCGGAACCTAAAAGAAGTAGTTTCAAATTAGATAGCACTTGGAAATTCAAGGTAAAAAATGCTGTTTGACAAAAATTTGAATATTCATGACAATGGAGTAAGAAATGGTTGTTAGTCTATGGTTAGTCTATTGATGAACACATGAACAAATAAGACTGTCGACCAAAGTTCTCATTCGACGGGCTCGTATTCATGCGGAACATGGCGTGTAAGATTTGACCAATTCTACTACATTAACTATTGATTTATCATTTTCAGTTCGTAACAATCTTGTATACATGAGTTTTTCTTAGTTGTTTCACCTTTGTAAACAGCCCATGTTATGACTGGTTTGAGGCTCTTGTTGATGATGTTTCTTTTCTTTTGGTCTCTTTTTGGGTCAGATTATCTTGGTTTACATAATCTCAATATATCGGAAATCTTAATTTTTCCAGTATACAAACAAAAACTAATAAAAACGTCATTTTTGCGATTCTAAAAAAATTGCATCGTTAACTTAATAGCGGTAATAGTGAACTTGCATGGCGAACATGAACACGGCGTATCTTAGAAATATGATAGTTAGTGGCTAAGAGACTGAGCCTTTTTAATGCTCACCTGATCAAATACTTCTCATCTATGCATATGCTGCAGACCGAAAATGATTTGATATTAAAAGGATCTAATGTCAAGCTATATTCTCCAAGTAGAAGTATTGTTAGAATAACAAAATACCGAAGTAATTTTAAATTTATTTTCTGCATATGCGCATTCTCATCAGTGCAGATAAAACCAAATATTTACCGAAAAACTTATAAAAGCTGATTGAGAACAAAAGGATCTAAATATGAAAGCCAAAATCAGCTAAGGACAGAGCTATGCAAGAGGGAGATACTCCTCAATTTAAACAAAATTTTCTAAAATTTAGATATTGCAAGTTTCCAAATAAAATCGCTTTTCGGGCCAGCACCGAGGTACTGGATAATGGATTGGTGAAAACCCTCGGGGACTAACAGTCCCAATATCATGAGAGTGCGAATGGGAAAAACGGTTGACTTGCATTCTCAGTAAAGTTTACTTACATTCTAAATTTTTTGTCGTCTGATATATCTGGATTTTTCTCAGTTATAACGATTTTTTAACATGTTTGTTGCATCCCATTTTCTTAATACTACTTGTTAAACGTACGTTCTGTATTTTAGTTTTTTCTTTTCAACACACATATTAAAATCGACAAATTGAGTGTCTTCGGGTCAGTTATTTGACTTAAACGCCATTTTAAGAACAACAACACCATCAACAAATTCAAATCTTATATATCATAGACTTGAAAGCATTTCGTGCAGTTTAAGTCATTTTGCACAAATCAAATCCAAGGGATAAAAAATATATACTGAAACAAACGATGGTGGTCAAGAACTTCATCGTTATAGTTAACTCGTGTACTCAGATATCTGAAAGCGAAATTTTCTTGCATATGTGCGACAGTTTTTTTGTGTATCACTGCTGTATTCTTTTTCATGATGTAAGTTCCAAGATTTCATTTTGACCCTTCTATTCTGTCAAATTATGTTGAGAACTTTGCAAATTAACTCATTCCAATTTAGATTTGCAATTCCACTGATTGCAAATCTTGTGCCACCATTTTTGAGAATGACCAAGAAGTTTGAATAAATCGCAAAAAGCTGAACAAAATCATATTTGTAACTCTATATCTTATGATTTAACGCAGCAGCAATTAAAAGCATGGGAATTTCAAAATCCAATGGAAAATACAGTTTCACTACATTTGTATTTCTCATGGGACTTTGAAATATTTTTATAGGACTTTTACTACTGGCATAGGATTTCTTTAACTTCAATGGGAACATTTTTCCCATGGCAATACTAGTTATTCAAACTCCAATTGGAAATAGTGAAAAAATAGTAAAATCTCATGGGAAAATGCATTTTCTAATAGGATTATCAAATTTCTATGCTTTTTAAATTGCGGTAGTGTAAAAGTGTATTAACATCATCAATTCTGGCTGAATTTTGGCTTTTCTATTTTAGATCTTTTTGGTTATTTGTTCTCTGTCAGCTTTTACACGTTTTTCGGTTCAAGGACTTCCAAATGATTTGGTTTGATCTGCACTGATGAGACATAGGTGCGCATATGCGGAATAAAAATTAACAGTAACTTCGGTATTTCGTTATCAACTTCGCAAGTCTCATGAAATTTTTCAAATTATTAACACTTATGTGGTTGCTGTCAAAACTGGTTGCACAAGATTTGTAATAACTGGAATTGCAAATTTTAATTGCAATTAGTTTATGATTGAATGCCTTTTGAATACCACACTCACTTTTTCTTATGTGACTGACATGTCATGTGACTTTACGGTTGAGAGTGTAAACATTTTTATGCATTCAAAATAATTGTAACTTCTTTGTATTTTATAAATTCGCGGTAATAGAGAAATCTGAAAATGAGTCCGGTCCATCATTTTAAAACTCAAAGAATAAAAATGTTTCATTTGTAAAGCGTAGAACTGCATTGCAAAAGTTGGGAATCGTTAATACGCATTTGTTTTCCATATTTAAAACGCTGTTACTTTCATTGATATCATTTTCATTTGTTTTAAGAACACCCAAGTAAATTATGATTATTTTTGGGAGTACAATAACCAACTATAGCATAAATCAGAGTCAACTTTAGCCCACTACACAATAAACTATAGCATATAAATTACATTTTTAAGCATAAATCGTTCAGTAAGTTCTTTGTTGGCACAATATTGAGCATTTAAATACATTATTGTACTCTTTTCAAAAATCGAATATTAAAGTAGCTATTTGGTGGTGATTAGCAAACGAAATATGAAGTTATGTCCGATCGCACTATTATTAAAATTAATCATAGTAAACTATCGCTCCTCTTGAGTTTTCATGCAAGAAAATTGTAGCCCTCGTGCAAGTAAACTTTCGCTCTCAAGACAGAACCCTATTGCATTTACTGGAATTTTCAGCTGTAATAATATGATGCGGCATGACAACGATGCACCTAGGTTGCTAAATGCAAAAGACATGTTTTGTAAAAAGAACAGATGTTTTAATAATGAAATTATTACCTAAAATCATAAGTAGGTAAAACGCCTTTAAAATATGTCAAATTTCAAATTATTCTAATATAAAGATATTTTGTAGTCATTATAATGCTCATGACTTAAATATCTCAACGTCAAATACTAATTTATGTTAGAAAAAATTGTATTTGTAACCTAAATGCCACATTTTTCGTCTAACTGATTGTTTATTTTCCCATAATACATCTGGAACACACAAGTCAATTTCGCAGGGAATCCAAGTCAACCGTTTTTCCCTTTCGCACTTTCATGATAGTGAGTCCACCAGCAGAGGCATCGGCCCAGTGGTAATAAATAACAAAATACCGAAGTTACTTCAAATTTTGTTTCTGCATATGTACATTTTGACAACTAACGACTCTTCAGTGCAGATAAAATCAAAACAGTTGAAAGTCCATAAACCGAAATACGTGTAAAAACTGATAGAGAACAAATAACCAATAAGATCTAAATATGAAAGCTATGACGGTTTAATTAAGTGGTATATTTTATTACACAGATCAAAGTTATCCTTTATAAGACGTCAGATGCCCTTCACCTTTGAAGATCTCTACACAAGTTTCTTTAGAGTCAATTAGCCCTTTTCTTGAAACAGATGTGAATTTCATAATACAGAAAAACACTGTTTACTAGCCTGTTGAGTTTTTATTTTTTTAATTTTTATTGATGTTCACGATTATGTCATTTATGTCACAGATTGTTTCCCTTCTATGTCTGAATTAATTGCAAATGCATTTTCCATTTAAGAACAAACTGGGATGAAAATGTTCCAACATTACAAGTACACAATATTTGTTAAGTTTTGACATAGTTTGACAAAGGTAAGGATGCAAGGCTTTTTTTTTATCTTTTCCTCAATTTTTGTTTTGGGA
>MJUU01012108.1:23518-34558 GCA_002080025.1 Modiolus philippinarum | reverse complement strand
CAATTAAACTCTTTCACTTCCTATAGATAATGGATTTTGCATTCTGCTGACTGCATTGCTGTATATTTCAGCTCAAAATTTTGCATGATTATGTGAAAATACCGTACACTCCTAAATTCGGTAATTATTTATTAACAAATCTTATACTTTTGAGGAAAAACAACTTTTTTTAAAATCTCTATTATGTTTAAGTGGAAAATATTTACCGCGAGCGATTTTCATCGAGAATGGACTAATCTGACATCTTTTAACTGTCGACAGGTGAACGAGTATCTTGCCCATCAATTAAATTTACCTGCCTGTTCGCCCTAAAAATAGAAAAATTAAACACTTAGAATTTTTTACCTGTCACCCGAAAACAAGGAAAATTCACATGTACACAGCGGTCTTTGCATGTTTTTAATCGTAACAGTATCATTTTTGCAGTTATGTTTGGTAATTCTAGATCTATATACAAAACTTAGGAGATTTTGATTTTCAAATAACGGAGAAATTGTCAAATTTCCATTATCTAAAGGAAGTGAAACAGACCTTAGAGACGATTGGCATTGATTTAAGTTCTATGAAATAATCATGGATCAATCGCAATCGGTTTCAATGAGAACGATTAATTTCGATCGAAATCGATTCAAATGTTTCAATGTGAACAAAAACGTGATTTTAATTAATTTATCTTCATTCGGATCGATCGCATCTAGTTGCAAAGTGAACTCGGTGTGAGCTCAAATATTGTCTATATGAAGAAGGTGATGATGATAAAAGTATTGATACAAAATTCCTACACATGCTAGACAAATCGAAGACAAAGGAACAGTGCTTTTGTTGTTATAATGGTCTTTTTAATGGTATGTTTTCACTTAGTTTTCTAGAGAAACTATTATGGTATTAAACAAACCTGTTCCGTATTTTCTGTCTATTTTCAATTTATATATTTCATATCATTGTTGAGACGATACAATGATAAACGCCGTGCGTAAGTGTACACGTCGGCCTGTGAAAAGCCGTTTCTTTCAAAAACGTTAACTGGACAAATTTGTTGAAGTCAAAGAAACTGGTGTCAATTTTTTTATTTTACAACGCAAATGTATAGTAAAAAGATTGTTTTACACCTTTCGGAAGGCACATTGCAAATATTTCATTTAACTTTGAACTTTTAGAATAATAAATAATTGGCTGACGCTTTGAAAACAAGAGAAGTCTATTTTCCAACGTAAAACGGTCACTGGACATTTTATTTGAACTCACAAATGCGATGAAATTTTCAAGTTCCTGGCGTCAGATGGCAATTTCAAAGTACAGAGATTTTTTTCATGAAAAGTACATTTTAAAAATATGTTTTATTTTCATAAGTAGTTTGTAAAATGCTGTCAAATGATATCGGAATTTTGTAATGCCCGGATTGTACTTGTAGCGTTACATCAAATTCCTACGTCATACTAACAGTTTTTCTCACTTCTTTTTTCATTTTTACAGAAATCGTTTATGATGTCAGCTTGTACGTGTACTTTTCTACTAGTGCATCAATTTTGGGCTCCGAAAGAGCCTAAAGTAATTTAGCAGAAATTCTTGATATCTTTCTTTCGGAGAATGTAACGCGTTACATACGTGAAACGGTAAATTCTAGCATTTTTGGACGGGAAATTTTGTGCGATTTGAAAGCTGCGATATGTTTTATTCCCCAAATTTATTAAATTTGTAGGAAATAGTATAAATATAGTACTCAAAGTCTATTACTTTATCGTATTAAAAATAATGATGACTTTAAGCTCTCTTTAATTGCCAATTTGCTTAAGTGTCACCAACATCGCGCGTAACGTCTCTAGCACACCTAATAAGGAACATATTTGGTCTATTGTTTCAGATATTTCAGTGCATGCCAATCTGGCACCCGTCATATTATCCAGACTTCAATTTTATGGTTCAGTGACTATGTTATCGCCATTGTTTATGTCTATTTTTCAGAGTTTGTAATACCTACACTTTCCACATATGGTCTGATGTTACATAAGATTACTAGGTACATGCCACTCGGACACCCGCCTTATTGTCCAGACCTCAATTCTATGATTCAGTGTCTTTATCAACGCTTCTGTTTATGTCTATTTCTCAACAACTGAAACATCTACACTCACCATATATAGTCTAGTGTTACATAAGAGTAGATACATGATAGCCTGACACCTGAAACTTATTCTTGCACCCAGTTTCGTTTTTGTTCATTGTCCAGTAACTACACTACATTTGGTGAATAGAGACATGCCAGTCTGACAGATGATACATACCAGTCTGATACCTGTGAGGTAACCTTGACTCAAGTTTTACTATTAAATGACTTTCTAAATTTTTCATATTTATGTTCATTTCTCAGCAACTTGAACACCTACACTCATTTATGTTTGTATATTGTTACATCGTTGTAGATACATACAAGTCTGACACATTACTAACCCTTGACCTCGAGTGAATCTCGTATAACCACAGTCTAACATGTCTTTTGCTAATTGTACGTAAAAATCAAATATTTGTAGATTTTTTTTTTATAAAACATAATTATATATAAATTATCCAAATTTTTTTCGCCTCGCTTTACACTATTCTTACCGATTTCTGGGTTTATGCCCCTATTTAAGTTGGGTCGGTGGTATTCCGCCATTTTGTTTTCTCTTTACATGCTTTGATAGGTATTTTTCATTAAAGAAATATATTTTAAAATATATTTTAAATTTTGGACAAATCTTTAAATATTTCGCTTAAAACTCAAATAATGGGCCCATTTCTCTAAGTCTATCATTCATTTTAGACG
The DNA here is from genome assembly GCA_002080025.1 of Modiolus philippinarum. Lineage (NCBI taxonomy): Eukaryota > Metazoa > Mollusca > Bivalvia > Mytilida > Modiolidae > Modiolus > Modiolus philippinarum. The sequence continues at coordinate 31,755 of MJUU01012108.1, read as the reverse complement.
AAAAATGTAGAATAGTATTTATTAAACTGTAAAATTCTTTGAAATGAAAATTTAAACAAGGGAGGCAATTTCAAAAAATATTTTACAAAGAAATCACTATGAAAATTTAGATTTTGTGAAATAATTACATAATAAGGTCTGTGACCCACATTTTTCTTTTTGTTTTTAGAAAGTTCAATACCGGGGCTAGCAATATATATATATATATAAAATAAATCAATATTCTCATTGATGTAATTTGAATATTTTTTAAAAATGATTATTTTCCTTAACATTTTAACTAAAAATTCCCTTTTTTTCGATGACAGATTGTGAGCTTATATGGTTCGTGACTCCCAATTTTTATTTTATTTTTTGGAGGTTCAATTTGTAAAGCTTTATCCTGCAAACTATTGAAAAATTCTGGTGGATTTCGCTTAGTCCCCCGAACCACCTTAAAATCCTGGACACTCTCTGTCAGACATAAGCTAGCTTGACGATAAGAGTGCATATATCATGTGTATATATCATCTACTACTTGAATCAGGGAGTTACGCTTTTTAAAAAAAGTTGTGTTAAAAGGCCAATTCTACACCAACCCCACTTTCAAGGGGAACTCCTGCATGGGACCACAGCCTCTACGGCAAGATGAAACGAAGGGCATTCAAATTAAGCATATGAGAAATATGTTTTTCGTACGATGTCAGATCACCGCAGTGGAAGGTGGAAATGTGGATAAGGGTGTCTCCAATGGAAATAAAGCTGAGGCATGCAATAGTGGTAATATGAATAGCTTCAAAGATTTCTTTTTTGGAGAATGAGGCAAAATAAGAGAACACACCAACAACAAAAAGCAACAGTACTGCTGCGATATCTCCAACGTGATACAGATGAGTGACCACCCGAGATTCGTCAACCCTGAGACACGCTGCAAGCCAAGCTGCGATTCGAGCCGCAACAAAGAGAGCAGAAGACGCCCCACTCAAAAGGAAGAATATGCACGCTTGAAAATAAAGCCCATGATGGATATTCTCTTCTGTAGACATAGAAAACAACCACACCAGCAGCAGTAGGAGGACGTCCTAATCGGAGGCAAGATAATGATAAAAGAGACAATGAAGACCTTCCGTTAAATAGCCATGGATGTGGGTTTAAAGTTTTATACTCGAAAAAGTAAGGACGCTTTTGTGAAGCCTATAGAAGATTAAACTATTCGGAAGTTATCATAATCATAAAGGGGCTAAAAGCACTAGCAAAGGGCTGTGGCCTCACCAATTACTCCCGACTCACGAGGAAGTAACCGATTGGATTGGTGTTGCTGTATATGAAAAGTGCTCCAGTGGATTATGAGATCAAAGATGCGATTGACGTCAGACACTAAACGGTGTTTTTGGCAGGCTTGTCATCGAGCCCACGAAACTGCATGATATGGCTACTTTGGTGAAGGTAGATCAGAGCACCATCACCACCATTTGAAAAAAGGGATTAAAGGTGATGCAAGTTCTCCAAGCATATATTTAGAGGACCAAACCGGCGACCGGGCAAAATATCTATGTCATCCCTACCGTGCTTGGATTCGATCGTAAGGACGTTGACCAATGACTACAGGGAAGATAAGCGCATCACCAACATCATCAGCGTCAATAGAATCATTGTGAATAGTGACATCATTCCTGATAGCTACGTCGATGACTCCAAGCAGTCCACAATCTACAGTTTCTTCTTAATTGTCGATAGAGGCATGAAGACCCTCCAGAATCCAGCAAATCTAGTCTACCTCCTCTTGACCCAAAGGACAAACAATTGCATGCAGAAGTATCTCATCGATCAAGACGGTCGCCAACCGACATACATGATGGACATCTCGCCATCAACTTTCATTATCGCAAAGTGTATGACTTGTTTAGAATATGGGCTGGATTTGACGAAAAGTCAATCTGACAAACTAAAGAGGACAGCCACCTATTTATGCCCAGTCACCATCCGTTTGTCCCACTAAAACATCAGAGATTACTGACAAACCGGCAATCCAAAAGGTCAGTAAGGTCTTCCATAAAGGCTTTGGTGGTATCATTTTGGAACTGAGTGGCACCCATATGAAAAAACACGCAAAAAGTAGATGGTTTTATCCCATGCTAGCCGGGCTGGCTCTGAGAGCCCTTTTCATAGTAGCCAATGCCACCCAATAAGCCCTAGGAAGAGATATTCAGAGTGGTTTAATTTTTTCTAGCACTGCTATTTCCAAAGCCATTGGGTCTGGGTTGCACTTGAAGCGTGATGGATGCGTTACACGGTGAAACCTTATGGTAAAGATCTTTACCTCTTGAAAACCATCATAGGTCCGCATCATCAAGGGTTATGGGCTCTACTTCAGGCATGGCAAGGAATTAAACGATGCATCTGGTGTGATTTCGGGACCCAATGGCCATTTCAAGAACACAATCCTGCTAGGTATGCTACTATAAAGAAATGGATTACTAAGTATGTGCTAGTCATATCGCAATCATGAATGAAGAGCTTATCGGAGAAATGCAAAGATATGAACATAACTACAAGATCTACAACCGATTGAATAAGGCCATCGCCATTAATTTAGATATGTTATATTCTTTGAGTATTCTATTGCTGACCAGTGGCACCACGGGATTTGATGTGACTAGTGTCTATACTGCCTTTGTGTCATCGGTGGTTTAACCCTGTCCTTGATCTCACGCCGAGTCACCAAGAAGACCAAAGCATCTAAACACAGCAAAGCTAGTCAAAATGTACAAGTTCCAGCTGGCAAGTGAAAACGATGCTCATCCAATCAGACTGAACAAAATATGCGACTAGGAGAATCATTAACGTCAACTTTCTGTCAGAATGGGGAATCAACTACTCATGCGCCGTAGGGAAGGTTCTACCAATCATGCATTACTTGGCTAGGCCTCGCTTTCCGCTCATTCCCTAATCCTCCATTACTTGGCTAGGCCTCGCTTTCCGCTCATTCCCTAATCCTCCATCCAGCTCAAGCTACCAAGTGATAAAAAAATCAGAGATCTGTTTTGGATTTGGAAACTTTTACGTCCCCTACCATCAAGATTTTTTTACTTCCTCACCAGGTCGTAGGAGAGGTATTCCTGTTTGGACTTTTTGCCCACTTTGAACCTGGTGCTAAGGACGCATGCTTCTTGCAAGGGTTCTTCTTCCTTGTTGAGCATACCACAAGCCCATTCTTGGGTGCTCTCTCCCTAGCTGTCCTTCAGGGTCTTAGACTGGCCGTTATCCCTTCATCTCTATCATTTCTATAATTCTGAACATTACCCCGATGGGTAATTCCTTTCATTTTAGAGTTTCCTGACAATGTCCGTCAATCTTTTCCTCAAAGAAGTTCCCGATGTTGAAGTCGCTTCCACTTTGTACATGTTGTATTATAGCCGTAATTTTTATCTTTACACTATGCTTCATTCGGGCGCTCTACGCTTGCATCTTGCCGTCATGACTTGGGTCCTCTGCAGGACTTGCCCTTGAAAAGTGGGAGTAGTGTTAAATCAGCCACTGTACACCTCTATCAACTTAACAATTTTGGTCGTAATTATATTTATTTTTCTGTATTATGATATTTTTATTTTTTTTATAATGATCTATTCCACTTTTAACCTTTTTTTGCTTCAGCAGTCCAGTGGTCAATCAAAACGCATCCTGTTGTATTTGGAAAAGATGTAACGTTAGTATGTAATTTCTCACCAGAAAATCAGAGCTGTGTAACATGTACAAAACGCTGGTATGGTGGCCGTGATCTAAAGCTTTTGGCCTTTGACGGAATAACTTCAGACCTATCGAAATATAAATCTGACATCTGGAGTAATGGATTTAGCTTGGTCATTAAGAACTTCAGTAAGACGGATGTAAATGTTTCCTATGTCTGCTCATATGGGTTTGAATCTCAAAGGAAAAAGCTTTTTGTGCACGACAGTTTTGAATGTGAGTACTTTTTATCGGAATGATTGCAGATGTAAATAGCGCGATGCATCTTTAAGATGCATGCAGGAATAGGCATTCTGCTCAAGTTTGTTTTTCTGACTTGGTCTGGTTTAAAAGTTGCAACGCACATTAATTCAACTGCATATTTAGATTGTTTAAAAAGTGCTAGATCTTAAGTCGACAGATCTCTCTAATATGGATGTATCTTTTGTTATAAAAAGTGTCGAGGACTATTTACTCCATTCACTTATAGAAACAACGAAAATAGAGTACTGAAAGAACAAAGAAATTGAATTTACAAAAATCGAAGTCGGAAGACATGGCCAAAACGAGAACAGAGAAAATAATGACGTCAGACATCTACAAAGCACAGAAATAAAAAAAACATACAAAACCAAGGCACTCACAGTGTGAACTCCCATGAAACTGAGTGACATTAGGTGCTCCGGAAGGGTAGGCATGTCCTGCTCTATTAACAGCACCCATCACACTGTAAATAAATAACAATATTCTGCTGAAGTGAAATATCCAGGTAAATCCTGCAATTTGATTGGTTACCTTGAAAGGGGATATTAGACCGTATCATAGTGGTAGCAAAATTACAATTTTTTAAATATTTTTTAAACAAAAATTACTGCTGCATTTCTAGCAGAATATAATAGTTATTCGGGCTTCAAAGGTGATACGGGTTCATATTCCATGTGTCATATATCACCTTTGCCTGATGGCTTAGGGGATATAAAACACAGACAGGGAATATGAACCCGTATCCCCTGTGAAGATCCCGATTAACATATAAAATACCAAAGTTATGGAAAATTTGTTAAGTGAGTCGATCTAGGAAAAAGTCAAAATCGATATAGTCAAATCCGGGAAGATGTGAAAGTGTCACAATTGATTTAAGAAAATTATACCCCTCTGCATCAAAAAATGCATTAAAACACAAAGATTAACATACCATTGAATTTTGTCTACTTAAAATAGATTCCGAGATGACTGAACCTTATTACAATCTTACGTCCTCTGCAACTACATGTTCAAATAGAATATGCTTTAATAGTAGCTAATATGTTTTATAATCGTTATAGTTCAAAGAGTTTTTGATGTGCATTAATATTTTTTCTTGTTGATAGTTGCATGACAAATAAACAATTTTTTGCAATATTTCAGATTATCCATCTACAAATACCTTGACTGTGAGACACAATATTGACCAAGATGCCATCCTCCACGTGTATGTTGATTTTAGATTGGTCCATCCAACACCAAACTGTAGTATATTTCTAAATGTAAGTTGTCATTAATGCTAATTGAAATCAGACGGGGAAATTAAGAAACATATGATTTTACAGTGAAGAGGCAATATGTACTAGCAGATGTGTTATGATCGTGTTTGTCTTAACAAAGTAAACTTGTCTTGATATTCTCTGAACGCAAATCTTACTTGATCTTAAACTATCTGAACACGTTTTGATCGTACTTTAAATCAATTATCTTGACAACCAACATAAAATCTTAACTGTCTTAATACAATATTAGGAATGCCAAGATCGTGAAAAGATCAAAATGACCAAATAAGGTCGTAACAAAATCAGTGTGAAATATCCAAATGGTAGCTAAGACTTAAACAAAAGCTTTTGAATCTCAACGAAAAGACGACAGTAGAATACCAAAAACCAAAAAAAAGCAAAAAAAACCAAAAAAACAAAACACAAAACACAAGTCGATAAATCAAGGTCCAGAGACAATAGAAAAACGAGAGGACCAAAAAGAGGAAATACTAAGACACGACACACTCTCACACAAAAAAACTCTAAAACTAAAGCACTCACATTGTGATTTCTGAAAACATTTAGAGTGACATCAGGTTAAGGGTAATGTCTTGCTCCGAATTAACTATTAGAAAACTGATGTGCTCTATTTGTTTTAAACAAGAGTTAGACAATAAACAAACTATTAAAACATAACTTTTAAACATCGTGTTGTTTTTTTTCTCGTCTGTCTTTAATTTCAAACTGAAACATGCTGTCTTTTGACACTATTGAGCTGACTTAAATCGTTGAGGAAATGGTATTCTTGTAATCTTTGTTTTGATTGTTTTACTGATAAATGGTTATTTTTCAGAACACGCTCGGTTTTATTGGTTGTTTCGCAGTACGCATACCGACTCCCCATTTGCAGTGTGACATGAATTTTATTTGGAACACGTGTAGTACTCATGTGTTTTGACAGCACATTCATCAACGTTACACTTCGAGTGTGATATATGACTGAAATAATTCAAACTTTTTAAGAACACCTGTGTAACTTTCGTTGTTTTTGGACACACACACACCGACTACCAACTTTGAGTGAGACAAACAAATAGTACTTAATGTTTTTGGAACAAGTGTGATATTATCATTTTTTTACACATTTTTCCCTAGTTGGAAAACTTTTGATATTGTAGGTGTTTTAGGAATTCATACTGCTGATATATAATATTTAAACATTTAACGTCGTGATTTGTAAAACCTTGAGCCTGAATGCAGCATAGCTGCTGTTACTATAAAATGAGATTACGAAAGGTAAGATAATGTTTTATTTATCAAATCATTAGCCCCATGGAGGCATATAAATCAATAAAACATTTATGATCAGACACAGAAAGAAATTCCAAAACTTTAAAAATTGTTGAACCATAGACTTATACAAAATGTAGTAGTAATAATTCTATAGTTGAAGCACAGTGAAGTGACTTACCATTTGCATGCACCAATAACCACACCGGATTTCCCAATTCAAATCGTATGAAGAAATGTTGCTCTACTTGCGCGAATCATATTTCTTAGCTCATCTGGCTAGAGCCAGTATGAATATTGTCATGACTTAATGTCCGTTTTCCGTCTTTCCATCAACTTTTCATTTAAAGATTTTCTTTTCTTGTACCACTGGAACAAAGCTTTATCCACAAGTTTTTAGGTGGTCCTTTGCAGAAAAGATGTTTTTCGGATCCGAGCTATCTCCAGGATTGCTAACATAGTTTTAACATTGGACCTTATAGAAAACATATTCAAAGATCTTCACCTCTGAAACTGCATAGCCAGTTGGAACCAAACTTGGCCATAATAGCCTTTAGGTGGTCCATGCAAACAAGTGTTTTGGAATGTATCCAAGATGGCCATCATTGGGGAACATAGTTTTAATATTTTACCTGCTGGGAAAACATTCCAATATATATTTTCTCTGTAACTACTCAGCCAACGGGAACCAATCTTGGTCGCAATAGTGTTGGATGGTTTCTGTAAAAGCTGTTTTTCAGGTTGGTCTTTATTTAAGATGGCTGCAAGCGGGAAACTTTGTTTTAACATTGGACCCTTTTTAACATTTTTCTATTTGAAAACACATTCAAAGATTTTCTTTTCTGAAACTGCTGAGCAAATTGGAACAAAACTCGGCCACAATAATCCTTGGATGGTCCGCTGTTAAAAGTGTTTTTCAGGGTTTCGCTTTATTCAGGATAGCCGCCGTCGGGAACAGGGTTTAAACGTTGGACCCTTTTGGAAGACATATTCAAAAATGGAAGAATGTGTCCAAAGGACACGGATGTCCCCGCCTCCTTGCAATCGAAACCCTTAAATTATTAAAGGATTAACTATGTACAATATATATATATCAAATAATTATAAAAAAGGATCTTTCTCTTGTGATAAATAGGCACTGGAACTGGTTTGGTTTTGATATAATGTGTAGTTCCAGCAAATAATCTGAGAAACAGTCTTATATGTAATACTAATCAATTTTTAGCAACTGTGACCTTGACCTTTGGGGTATCAACGCTATTGAATTATGTCTTAGCTTAGGGGAGAAGACGTTTGTCAGTGTTTCCCTCGGAGTTCCAAAAAGATGGACGTACGGACGTATGTACGGACGGACGGACGGACAGACGTACGGATCAGGGTAAACCTTAATGCCTCCTACTGCCTAGCGGCGGGGACATAATTATGTTCTCTTCTATAACTACTGAGCCCATTGGCATAAAACTGGGCCATTATAGTCCTGGGGTTGTTCTCTGCTTAAAAAGTGTTTCTCGGGCCTGCCCTAAATCAAGGATGGCTGCCATCGGGAACATATTCTTAACATTGGACCCTGTGTGAAAAATTCTTCAAAGATCTCCTCTGAAACTTTTAAGCCTATTGGAACCAAACTTGGCCACAATAGTCCCTTACATTTCTTTTCAGATTCACACTTTATCCAAAATGGCTGCAAGCAGGAAACACAGTTTAACGTTGAACTCCGAGGGAAACACTGACAAA
>MJUU01012103.1:10676-34878 GCA_002080025.1 Modiolus philippinarum | reverse complement strand
CATTTAGAACAGAATTCTTAGGGTAATGTTACTCTATCATATGAACAACTCTATCATATGATCAAGAATTGTTAGGGTAATGTTACCCTATCATATGGACAAGAATTGTTAGAGTAATGTTACTCTATCATATGGACAAGAATTGTTAGGGTAATGTTACTCTATCATATGGACAAGAATGGTAAGTGTAAAGAAACTCTATTATTTGGACAAGAAATCTTAGGGTAATGTTACACTTACCAGCATAATTTAAACCAAAGATATGTTGACTGTTTCCTATTGTTATGTTACACTGCTAAAACAAGGCAACATTGAGTAATGTTACTCTAATTAAAAGTAACATTGGATCTTATATTGATAACTGTTGAACTTAATTAATTTACTTGAAATCCTATAAAAAGGACATTTGTAGAATTTCCTTTTTTATTTTGGACAGCATTTGTTATAAATGTTTAATATTGGGCGTATATCGGCAAATATGAGACTTAATGCTTCTAAGCAATCAATAAGCTATTTCATAACACAGGGAGTGTTCAATATGACTAAAACACTAAAATTTCAACCCATCCCATCAAAATACTGGCTAAATATCCAACGTGAAAGTCTATTTCTACAAATAAATGAATAAATGAGGATGATAAAAAATTATCGAACAGAATTGTCACGAACAAAAGTCCATGAGGCAAAAACACAAACAAATGGAAACCACCGGAAAAATTCTCGACCGCAATAGCGTTGACTTGGTACGGGCATTTCAAAAGAAATAGTGGGTTAAACCTGTTAAGCGGTCCGACAAACCTCATCTTCCATTGCAGCAGTGTCCGACAGCCATCGCTATTGACGGGTCGTAACGCAGTGAAATGTTCATTTCAGTACTAATTAAATAACAAAATACCGAAGCTACTGTTAATTTATTTTCTGCATATGTGCATTTCGATAAATTATGTCTCATCAAGTGCAGATCAAAACCAAAACATTTGGAAGTCCATTAACCAAAAAATATGCCAAAGCTGATAGAGAACAAATAACTAAAGGATCTAAATAGAAAAGCCAAAATTAAGCTTAGGATAGAGCTATGCATGGGGAGATACTCCTTGGTTTTAAACAAAATTTCGTAAAGTAAGTGAGAACCGAACCGTCAATCTAAAAGCGAACAATGCAAGGACAATGGCAACACCAGAAACAAAAAGGCAAATTTAGATATTGCAAGTTCAAATACAATCGGTTTTCGGTTCAGCACCTAAGTACTGACTACTGGGTTGGTGAATACCCTCGGGGACTATTAGTCCACCAGCAGAGGCATCAGCCTAGTGGTAATAAATAACAACATACTGAAGTTACTGTTAAAATGAATTTGTGAAAGATCTGTTGGGTTGCTGATTGGTAAATGTAATTTCTAACCCAAAGACAAAACCCATTAAAATTCATGGGTACTGATGCTTCGTTTTCTGTCGAGAAGATACATTAGATTGGTCACAATTTTCAATTGTAACGCACATTTTGGTAATAAAATTTAACATAATTAGATAATAGATATAATCTCAACGCCTTTGTCGATTCAAAGAAATGTGTGGTATAATTAGGTTATGAATCCAGATTAAAAAAAAAACATTTAAAAGGAAAAGGTTGCCACGGTGTTAAACATGTATGCAACTGATAATATACTCATCACATGTAGAAGTGCTGTTTGTAAGAAGGAAGTTTTATCACAAACGGTCACGAACTGTGCTCGTCTACTGGCATACTTGATTTGGTATTTCTACGATACTGAATTCCTTCTGGGACTCGTAAAGGGTCTCTTAAAGGTACATTGATGTTTTTTTTTTCATTTATAACGAATCTTTTGCAAATTGATCCCATTAAAACATTCGATTTTTCTACACTCTATACTACTCTTCCCCATTCACAATTGAAAAGTCGTTTGATAGATCTTATCAAGAACGCATTTACTTACAAAAAAGGACAAAGCTTTAAATATGTAGCCTTAGCATATACATCTACATATTTTACCGACAAAGTACCAAAGGGTAATACACGATACTACACTGAAGAACAAGTGATCAGCATGCTGGGATTTCTCCTCGACAACATATTTGTCCAGTTTGGGGGCAACATATTCCAACAGACAGTCGGCATTCCAATGGGAACGAATTGTGCTCCTCTCTTAGCCGACCTATTTTTGTTCACTTACGAAACAGAATTTTTGCAAAATTTGGTCAAACAAAATAAAATTTAAGAGGCTAGATCCTTTAATTACTCATACAGATATATTGATGATGTCTTGTCGCTTAATAATAGTAAATTTGCCGACTATATTCCATTAATATATCCCCCAGAACTTGAAATAAAGGAGACTACAGACACTGACCATTCTGTTTCGTTTTTAGATTTACTTTTGGAGTTTGACGACAGTGGCAACCTTAGCACACGAATTTTTGACAAAAGAGACGATTTCAATTTTGATATTGTAAACTTTCCACACCTCGACAGTAACATTCCGTCTTCCCCATCGTATGGAGTATATATTTCTCAATTAATCCGTTACGCTAGAGCATGTAGTCACTATCAAGATTTTTTGAAACGACACAGATGTTTAATTCGTAAACTTTTAAATCAGGGCTTCGAGAAATGCAGATTAATAGTTTTTCTGAAGAAATTTATTGGACGATATCCAGATTTGATTGATAAATATTCAATTCCTATTTCCAATTTTATTGAAGACGGTTTTGTTTAAGTTTTGGCTTCTTTCTTTATATTTCTCTTCTTGCCACTCCAGTGTGATTTGTGCACCGAGCGACAAAAACATTTTACCTGTATGATACTAGGCTTGTACATCGAACGACAAAAACATTTTACCTATGTCAGAAAAAATCTATAGGTTATGACAGGAGGCACACCACTTATTCGCCCTCCCATTGACTCTTATGTTAAATTCCGGGATTTAAAAAATATGTCAAATAAGAAAATATAATTGAATTCATTTCGTACATAGTCGCAACAGAGAATTTTCGGTATTTGGTCGTATTTCATTCTATCCGTTCTAGCTTGTTACGCAACTTAATCATGTTTTTTAACTGTTCTTTGCTCTCTGTCGTTCATCTGGAAATATTCTATGATCTTGCTGATTATAACATGTATCAATTGGCTGGAGTCACTACAAATTATAAGGCACTATTTTTTATAGTACTATTTTCGTGGTCTGTCAAATATTGGCGTATTGAAATAGTGAAGTGCCCCCTGACAATATTATGGCTTTGACATTTTACACAATCTGGGCACACAGAAGCTATAGTTAGTCGTCATATAAGCGGGAGGTTGATGCATCATTAAACCTGGTTTAACCCACCATTTTATTTATAAAATGCCCGTTCCAAGTCGGGAATATGACGGCTTGCCAAAAATGTTCTGTGTTGGATTGTGTTTCCCCGATTTAGTCGAATGTTATACGGATTTTCCTTACTGGTCTCTTCCTTTGATCGTTTCGGACTTTTATTGTCACTTTCATTAATATATCCTTTAGAATAAAAGATAAAAGGAATAAATGAAACTACTTTATTTGCATCTTTTTTGGACTGACCACTAGAATTTGACAAAAATAGTCATCCAAGTACTAAAATTTACGACAAAAGGTACGACCTTAAATTCAAAATTATCATTTTCACTAGCATGGAGAATAATATTCCTATTTTTCCTGCTTACGAAGTATATACTTCACCACGGTTTTTTTTTTTTTTTTTTTTTTTTTTTTGTTAGTTGAGAGCTAGCACCCATTAAATGGAGTTTTCAATTCGCATAAAATCGTCACCGCTTTATCAATCAGGGCTTCAAAATAGTCGGTCTCATACGATTATTAAGAAAGTTTTTTTTTTTAAATATTAGTCCCTTTTGAAACTAATTAAGTTTTTTTCTATGTTCCTCTCTGGTGGTAATGTTTTTGCCGAATCCGAAAGAAATGGGGAATTTTTTAAAGAACCTTCCCTACACCATTCAAGTTCAGTTTAGTTAGATAGCTTCAGAGCTGATCATGAATACAATGCTTTCACCATAGGGTCAAATATTAAGCTATGTTCTGTACTGGTTACCTTGTTTTTTGTTTTTTCCAATTTGATTTTCCGAAAGGGATAGTGTTAAACTATGTTACGCGAGCACGGCAATGTTTTTCGTCGAATGGAAAAGAAGTGCGCAATCTTTGTAAAGGACCTACATTATTGTACTGTATGTAAAGTTTGGTTAAATTTGCGTCAATAGTTTCAGACGAGTTGACGAAAATGATGCTTTTTCGCAAAGTCAGATTTTGAATTTAGATCCGTTCTGGCGGAATTGATTATTTATCATGACATGATGCCTTTCACTATGTCAAACCATTACAGTTTAATTAATTTGCATCAATATTTTCAAAGCAGATGATGAAAAAGATATTGTTTCTGTAAGTCAATTGCTAAACTATGTTCCAAATATGTTTCTCCTGCAGTGTTAGTCCGTAAAAAGATTCTATACATTGCAGCTATTCTGTACTTGGTCTTGAGAAAATGTCCTCGTATGGATACATTATCACACTTTCAAATTTTGGCATTTTATATTTTGTAAAATTTATTGTTATACTTACCCCTTGTTTATTGTGCCCATATCTCAAGATTTTTTATGTCATGTTTTCTTACTGTTTACTCAATGGGTATCCCGTGGTTGTTTATATGTTGTGAATGTCTTCTGTTAGGTCTTTTTGTTGGGCAACTAATGACAGCGTTTGTAAGAACACTCCGCATCCATGACATGATAATAAACAATGAAAGGATACGGAGTAAATGCATATGAGACAAAGTGTGTATAAATACATGCCAGATTGTTATTTTTCATCACCATAGAGCCTTCAACAATGAGATTTACTCATATCTCATAGTAAGTTCAATATACCAGGAGAAAGGGTATCACTAAAAAGACTATCGTGGTCACGTTTGTTTTCAATCCAACAAGAGTATTTCTAAGATGGGGTACTAGCATGATCGAATTTTGATGTGTCCCCAAGAACTATTATGACCAAGTTTTGATTCATCTGGCGCAATTTCAGAGAGAAAATGATGAAGTCCGCCCATTGGCAGTCATCCTGAAAATGCATAATGATGGAAGAGGATGTTCGTTATGCCATAAATCCATTTAACAAACCATTTCTTTTGAAATGCCTGTACCAAGTCAGGACCATTGCAAACGACAATTTTTCCATTGGTTTCCATCCGATTTATCTTTTTATCTCATGGACTTTGGCTCTTGACAACTCTGTTCGGTAATTTTGTTATTTTCCCCATTTAAAGGGGACCACGCAACATTTTCTAAAGGGTCAAGTATATAGCTAAGTTCTCTGAGGGCGGCCATTTTGGAGAGTTCAAAACATGATAATCAATTAAAAAGGGGACCAATCAATATTTCTGAGTTCCCTGTGGGCGGTTATCCTGGATAGTATACAAATATAGTTATTCTTTTTAATGGCACCACGCATCCTATCACAGAGGGTCAAGTTTATAAATGATTTCTTCGTATTGAAGGTTGCATCAATTTTAAAGGCCACACCTGGACTGACTTTTCCTTCAATTGGAACAGATATTTCAGGGAAGAAGATCCATAAACAGAATGCTTACAGAGAATAAATGAAGTTTATTGACACAAATGAAGGTTCTAATTGGTCATGCAATTTAAAAAACTTGTTTGAATAACAATTTACAAAGGACGCCAAGGATGGCAAAAGCTGACCCTGACCTAAGCCATGTGAGCTTTAAAGATAAATGTTAGGATCTGCCGTATTGCTAAGAATATATTCATATATTTTATAAGATATCAATTCCTTCGAAAACATTTTCTTTAAATTCCAGATATAAAAAACACAATTTTACATTTAATAAAACATGGTGTAATACATTTTCTAATACAGAGTGAATTATATATCAATGTCATCGATATCGATAGAAAACTTGTGAACGAGGCAGTCAGATATTAAAAATGATATTGGGTTGATTAATTTGTTTAGATTATTATTTAATGTTATATTTTGTTAAATCAATACCCAAATGAGACATCGAAATACCAAAAAACTGGAAAAAATAAATTTGTAATGATTTATGTATGTTCATTATCCTCTCAGTTAATGTTTTGACTTTCAATATATGTTTGCTACTAGCAAAGCTTATTAGCCAATTCTGTCTTTTACTGTGTTAAGGGAGTACGAGTGTCAGAAATCTTGTAAATTAGAATTAAAATGCTGACCATTTGTTTTGAAGAACTTTGCTTATAGAAAAACATGAACAAAACACTTTGAAAATCAATGTCAGAATTTTTTAGATATAAGACGTCAAAGTTTTGGCGGAGACAGTTCTCTCTAAACTTTTTTCCTTCAACTTCCATCAGCTGTTTATATGCCTTAAAAATATATGAAAATATAATTGGAAGTTTATAGAATTTTATACATTGGGCCACATCAAATTAATTAATAGATTCTCATCCCCACCCGACCTACTTTTTCTAAGCTCATTTTTTTTTAAATTTTTTATTATTCAGAAATGTTTTTCAATTCCTATCAATTAAAATGAAAATCAGTAAAAAATATTAAATAAAACCCTCCCACCCACCCCAGATTTTTTGTTACAGGTGGATGAGACTGTACAAATTAATTTGGTAGGGCCTTGTCTTTTTTAAGCATTTGAAAGTGACCTATGAACAAGAAGATATGATACATGTGCAAAAAAAAAAGAAAAAAAAAAAAAATAGACTCATGAATTAAGACGCCTTTCTTCAATAATTTTAACTATATGGGAAAAAAGATTTGCGAATGCAAATAAAGCTTGAAACTATATACTCATCTTTGAGAATGCGGAGCTGCCTACGCCAGAGTAAGTTGCTAACCGTAGCAAAGTATTACGTAAACTGGTATAAACAAATAATTTACCGCTCCAGTTTGTGCTTTATAAGTCTTTCATAAGTAATAAATAACGATCTATGTTTACAACAGATACGTTTAAACCTTAAATATGTTATGTGTATTTTCTTCCTTCTTGAATTATATTTTTAAAATATGGACGAGACGTTTTATGGTATACAGGGGTATGACGGTCTGTTTGTCTGTTCGTCCATCCGCTCAACATGTCAAAACACATAGATCATATTTCTTGAAACTTCTCAGAATTATTAGGTATGGAAGAAAGCTCCTATTTGCATTTTGATCGGAAGATTTTTCATGTCACAGTTATAGAACTTGATTTTTTTTAAATTAATAACTAATTTATAATCATTTGTATTTCGGATTTTAACCGTTTAATTATTTTCAATGATGTGTGCTGCCTAGATAAAAATTTAGAAAAGCTTGGAACTGACCTTTTAATTTTGTTTTAAGATTTTATGCACGAAAGGAGAAGGGTTAAGCATTTAAGTAATGCATAACTTAACTTTAACGTTATTTAAGAAATAAAACATGGCCGCCATACTATATTGTCATTATAACATGGGGTTGAGTTGTTTTTTGAAATATTTTATCCCCAGCATTAGCGATGGGGTAAAAAACGCCAAAAAACGAAAGCCCATGTTATAATGACAATATAGTATTTGGCGGGTATGATATATTTCGATTCTAATATGGAAATTTCATCCATTTTATAACCGAAGTGAGCAGCGACTATCTAATGGTTCCGTAACATTTGGATTTTGATAAACAAACTCGCTGACAAAAAACTTTCCACAAATACAATAAAAACTTACTTTTGTTTTTATTTAATTGCTATTTTAGCAGTAGAAAATGCCCCAAGTCCTCGTAATCACCATTCAAACTTTCCAACCAACGCTGCTTACGAACCGGACATTACGATTTTATTTGTGACGTCACAAATAGGAAAATTAAAGTTTGTCCCCAACATTGCCTTTTCAAGTAGAACAAAATTCCATAATTAATTTCGGAAACAAATTTAATTAAAAATTTGTTAGTGGATGGTAGATTTTGACAGTTAAAATGAAAAATAGATTCAAAGTATGCAACAGAAACTATGCATGTGCTAAGAGTGTTATATTGGTATCATAACATGACTCTATTTACTCTTATATGGGAAACCACACTAGAATGTTATTTTACACCAGAAGAGTTCAAAATTTTTCTGAATAAACACAATATCCTATAGATGATATGAACATGTTTTGACACAAGTCAAAACAATGAATTTGAAACTTGACTTGCATTAGGGTGATATCAACCTGACATTTTGAATCTCAGACAAATTTTTTGAGATACCCTGCATTTTATAAATTTGAATACACGAAAATTAAAAAATAACAAAATACCGAGGTTACTGTGAATTTAGATTCTGTATATGTGCTTTTCGACAACTTATGTCTCGTCGGTGCAGATTAAATCAAAACGTTTGGAAATCCTTGAAATTATTAGGTTTAAACAAAATTTTCTTAAATTTAGATATTGCAAATTTCCAAATAAAATCGGTTTTCGGGCCAGCACCGAAGTCAAGTCAAAGACGAAAGGAAGGAATATGTGAGAAAAAAAATCAAAATAGCTGCCATTTCCAAGATGGCCAAAAAAATACGTCCAAACTTCAATTTTGTCCGATTTTAACGAAAATATGAATCTAGGTAGAATTTGAGGGTGCTAATGATGAGATTAAGTAATCGAATTGGTCGCCTGGGGTAACATTGGCTATTGCTCGCAACTTGTGATCTAGTGTTGTTAATACTCTTATTATCACCAATATACTTTTTTACAATAATAAAAGTCGTTGGCTGATATAATCACTAGATTCAAGATTTCCATATAATATATATTTCTAATTGATAAAGGTAAAACAGGATCACAAAACCGTTAATCAATATGAGTCTTTGATCGTTCTAACGATTCGATGCCGTGTCCATATCGGCAATAGCATAAATCAGCAAAATTGCATCTGAAATATCGCTTTTAGTGTTGTTAGTTTACTTCGAAATGCAGACATTACAACGTCTTTTCATTGAACTGTAAGTTTACGGTTCAGTTTAAATTTCCATTCTGCGTCTCTAGTGGTATATTAGTTATGTGCGTTTTTGTCACATGTACATTCACTCAATATGCTTTAATATTTTTCTACCATACATATATCTTGGCGATAAATTGTCATTTTGTTCTTTTGCACAAGCAAAATCAAACATTTGGTAAACCAAACGTAAAAACATCTGGGAGAATTGATAAATATAAAAACCTGCAAGGCTTTAGATTTACACCTAAGTAAAATAAGAACAATGGAGATAATAATATATTTTTCATCTAATTTCTGAACTATATTTACTTTTAAAAATGTTCGACCGTAAGCATTTATACCGCGCCATTTTTTGCACTTAGTCAACATTCATCGGTGCGGAAAATCAGAGCATGTACCCATTATATTGCGATGCACATTAAATTTGTTCAATGTCTAATGCAAATAGCTACCAAATGAATTTTAAAACTATCAATAGGATATAATTTTTCTTAGTCAAAATGGTTTTCAGAAAATCTTATTGACAATTTACAATTTCAACCTTGAATATTTGAAACATGTCAAATTTTGTCAAAATGAATAAACTACACAATGAAATGTAGAAAAATATAGTTGTAAATATATTGTATTTCTTTAACTTTTACTTTACCTTTGTTGCATTCAAACAGGTTATCGATTTCAAATAATATACATGTATTTTATGATTTGAAGAACATTTTTCTTTCAAGTGCCTTGCGTGATGAAATTAAAGTTATAGTTATCAGAATAATAAAAACTTAACATTGTTTTTTGTTTAATTATTGCATAAAACAGTCGTTTCTTTAGTAATTGTATGTTAAAATAGTTCACGGTTTTCCACCTTGAAATTTGAGATAAAAGTCAATCTTGTTTATTATGTGATATGGTTTGTCTTGGTCATGCGGTTTTAATTCGTATTATATGAATTACCGTATTTTCTCTTTTTTCTGCTTTTGTTTTATTTTGAATATTCCCTTTCTCCCTTTTTGTTTCAGCATTCGTTTGCCGATGCACCAGATATTACTCAAGTTTTGTCTAAGGGGTAGAAAATGGCAGTTACCTATCAGTCATCAAACAGATCTTTCTATACCATATTCTAGCTGGCTGTGTGACGTGTGCCATGCGTGGAGCAGATCATGCTTACCCTTCCGGTGCACTTGATGATACCTCAGTGATTATAGCGGTTCACACTACTAGTGCCCTAGTTTTGTGGCGTTCTTGTTCATTTTTGTTTATTTGTTTTGTCTTTGTCACACTGTCTCATTTCGTGTTGCTGTGAATAGCCTTGATTTTGGATTTATGATTTTAAAATTTCTCCTTTCATCCTTCTTGCTTCGGTATTCGTTTGCCGATGTATTTATTGAACAGGTTGGGCATGGCTTAATTTTCTCAGTTTTGTAGGTAAGTTTAAAACGAATAATCCCGATATAATTGACCCGTGACCAGCCAAGTTGATTAAATAGAGTAATACACTTATCAGATAAGAAATGCATAAAGTAAGCGAGAACCTTAAAAGAATAGTCAAAAGGCAATGAAAGTATTGGAAATACAAAGAAACAAAAACATCATATACGACCGACACAGAAAAGAAAAATGAGGCAACACATATGGACCCAGTAAAAACAATTGGTGAGATTAGGGACATCTGTGATGACGTGGAAATGGACTCTTAATTGTAGAAACAACTTGAAAATCCTACTGCGCATGCTAGGAATCCGGCTGCTGCAGTGTTCACTGTATGTGTTTATGGCCGGACATCTGCATTTTTATTGTGCTGGAAGTAATGACATTGTTGAAATCGTATTCGTTAGGACTGTTTCTTGTTCTCATGAAACCAAAAAAAAAAAAACTGTTGCGGACGTCATTTTATCATGTTTGTGAACCAAAGACCCGAATGCTTCAATTCAGACCTTCCTTGACACTCTTGGTAATCAGTCAAGTTCTTTTATGGCAAACAAAGGCAAACAGATACCGATTCAAAAAGGGAGAAAGGGGTAATTCTTCAATCAAAAATGGCAATTTATATTTAACACAAATTTAGCTAGCATCGTGAAAAGAAAACAACAAGAAATGAACAAAAAACGCCACAAAATTAAAACACTAGCAGCATGAACCCCTTCAAATAACTAGATACCAAAGTCACTGTAAATTTACTTCCTGCATATGCGCATTTCGACAACTTATGTCTCATCAGTGCAGATAAAATCTAAACATTTGGAAGACCATAAACTCAAAGATGTTTAAAAAAAACTGATAGAGAACAAATAATCAAAATGATCTAAATTTAAAGCCAAAATCAGCTAAAGACAGAGCTTTGCATGAGGGAGATACTCCTTAGTTTTCAATAAAATTTACAAAATTTTAGATATTGGAAGGTTTCAAAAATAATCGGCTTTCGGGTCAGCAACGAAGTACTGACTACTGGGCTGGTGGATACCCTCGGGGAGTAACAGTCCACCAGCAGTGGCATCGACCCAGTGGTAACAAATAACTAAATACCGAAGTCACTGTAAATTTACTTTCTGCATATGCGCATTTCGACAACTTATGTCTCATCAGTGCAGATAAAATCTAAACATTTGGAAGACCATAAACTCAAAGATGTTTAAAAAACTGATAGAGAACAAATAACCAAAATGATCTAAATTTAAAGCCAAAACCAGTTAAGGACACAGCTTACTCCTTAGTTTTCAATAAAATTTACAAAATTTTAGATATTGGAAGGTTTCAAAAATAATCGGCTTTCGGGTCAGCACCGAAGTACTACTGGGCTGGTGAATACCCTCGGGGACTAACAGTCCACCAGCAGTGGCATCGACCCAGTGGTAACAAATAACTAAATACCGAAGTCACTGTAAATCTTCTTTCTGCATATGCGCATTTCGACAACTTATGTCTCATCAGTGCAGATAAACATTTGGAAGATCATTAACTCAATGATGCTAACATGAAGTATTTGGAAGCGTGAGCATGATCTGCTTCACGCGTAGCACCCGTCACACTGACAATGAAAAGACTTGTTTTGTCAAAGTCGGTGTTTTTCAGTCCGGTTATAACCTCTGAATCTGCCTAAAGGTGTTTATTTAGAAGAAGATCGTTACTTACGTGAGTAAGGTCAAAACAATATGAATACCGTGAAACAAACGTCGGAAGAGAAGCATTCGACCTTGACGCCTATGGGCAAAAAGTTCGAAAATACGGAGATCTTTAAAACGAGCATAAAGCCCCTTAAAAATCGAAAAATGAAATCAATATTGCTCTGTATGTCTTCAAGTTTGACCATGCCAAATATCGTAATAAAAATCCTCTATAATTTAAAAAAAAATATTAAGTTATCACTATTGCTGTGTTTCTTTTTTTTCCATAATACATATTAAACGGTGCTATAACCTATAATAGTGCTCTGACTACAGCCACAAATGGAAGTGATTGACCTCTCAGATCAAGCAGAATATTGTTATATGCAATATGATGAAAGATATTAAAAAATTTATTTGTTAAACTAATTGTCTAATTTGTAGATATGTCAACGTTGCTTTCAGACATTTAGGATGCAAGATTTGCTGTACCGTTCTTCAGCAATTGATATTTCGATTCCCATCATCTACGGCTTTTTCTACCATATCTGGACTTCTATGTTCTTTCAATTTTATAATAATATGGTCCGATAATTAAAAAGGAATGATATGTAGTATATGTTTAATTAGGAATTGGCTTTATGGATCAAATGTTTCTTAATAAATCTTCCTTTCATTCAAAATAACGAGGTGTCCTTAGATTTCATTCGAACATTGAAGATGAAGTTGAATCTTTGATTTGCAAAAACTGCATGCAACATTCTATTTCAAATTGAGAAAGAAGCTTACTTGATTTTATTTGTGATAAAAAGATCAAATATATTGAACATTTCAAAAAAAAAAAAACTACCAAATATATTTGTTTTAGATACTAATAAAGTTTAAAATTACATAAACTCACTTTATATGCTCAAATTTCTATAGACATTCGATGGACCTTGTGAATTCGCTTTTGAGATGTGCAGTACATTCAATCTGTTAAAAAATTCAGAAATTCAAAACGAACATCTGACGGAAAAAGTTCCCGAGGCTGTAAAAAAAAGAAAATTCACTACTCATATACGTGTTCAATCAATTTGTCATTTTGCATATTTTTCTGTCAGTATTCCGAATTAATATTTAGTCTAGTAGATATCAAGTATTTGAGAAACGAAATTTTGCACAATAATGGTGATATTGTAAAGAATAAATTTTCAAATGTTTAATTTTCGACTTCCTAAAAACTTCACAAAACTTCCTTTGTAAGTGAAACTTTTCTTACGTTTCCAGTGTTCAAAATTTGATATCAAGAAAGACCATAGCAATGCAATGCATAATTTATGAAAAGCATCGACAACAATGTATATCTATTGATTTACGTTATTGCAACTTAAATATATCCCTTTAAATGGCGTCTTACTAGTAATAATAGACATACGACATCTTGTTACTTGGGGTATTTACATGACATATAATGCAACAACAGTTGCATCTCAAATCTGTGTAGATTTAATAAAACGAATCCGAAATAATAATAACCGAAAATTGTCATCTCGTGACAAAAAAAGAAATAAAAAAATAAAATTAAAAAATTAAAAAACAACTCGTTTTTTTCTGCAGTAAGTTAGTAATTTTTCTCTGCCATTCGATGAAAGTTTGTCCCCCCGACATTTTTCACTAAAGTGCAAAACTATTATTCACATCTTTATTTCATTAGATTGAATTTTCAAAAAAAAAAAAAAAATGAAAGAACAAACAGAAAAAAACAAGGTTTTTTCATAAGGTTTTTTTCCTTTTAAAAATATAGCTTGGTGCAGTCCTAATCTCTCACAAGACTGCTTTCAGTTAACATGTAATTGTTCTAGAACAGTTCTATGACTGCTCTTGATAGTGCTCTAAAACAAGCATGGTCAAGAACTGTTTTAAAGCCGTCATCGTATAGAGACAGTTATACATTGTCTCAAAAGCAGCCATGGTTCAGAGTTGTTCTACAGTAGCATTTCAAAATTCTGTCACAATCTTTTCTAGAACAGTCAAGATTAGAAGTTATTGGAAAATCAGTCATTGTCAAAGCATTGCTCTGAGCTATGGTGGTTTGCAATTAATTTAAATTATAATAAAATTAATAAAAAATATATTAATATTTTTGACATGGATTTCACAAACATTTTCTTTTCAGTCGTGTAATTTAATATTTATTTAAATTCTTCTGATCTAATTGTCGATTTCTATTTCGAACTAATTGTATTTCATTTGAAGATTTTGAGGCATAATTAGGGATTTGGTGGTCGAAAAGTGAGTTTAAAGGCGACGCATTAGTGGGGCAAGTAACCAGAGACTATCAACTCACCCACTGTTGTCTCTAAATCTTCAAATGCAAAACAGTTTCCTCCAATCTAATGTAGTTGCACACATTTATAAGCTTATTTCGTTTTTTTTAAATAAACATCAGAATGACGAATTGCAATAGTACTCCGCGGGGAATAAAGTCCCATTATATCATAAACATTATTGAATTTATTTTCGTCTAGAATTTTAATAAAATCAGAGATTTAATTATTTAATTTAAAATAATATATTTTATCAAAATAAAAAAAAAAACATTTGGCATGAACGATTTCACCAAAAGTGCATGTTATATTGTGCATATTATTTAAGAAATATGGCGCCGAAAAACGGGTTTTCCGACTATCAGTCAGAGGATTAACATATTGGGAAATATAGAAGCGTAACATTAACATGTGAGTTGTTTTCTGCTGTATGTATTTAGGAACAGCTGAACAGACGGCTGGTTACATGTCAAAAGCATGATAATCCATCACCTGTGCATTCGGTGTCGGAGATGGCAACAGGATCCTACAGGACATTCAGAGGCACGCCAAATCAAACGGATCATGCCATCAATTTAGTTCAATGACATATACTGGAGTTTCAAGGCTAAATGTCTGTTAAATGTTCGTGAGTTAACTTATATTTTAATATTTATAACTCTGGACATTTTTCGGATTCCACACAGCCGATTTAGATCTTGAAAGCTATAAATTTATGAACGAATTAAATAATGAATTAACTTACTTTTAGATGGGGAAAACTATCTGCTAGTAGTTTGAGAAGAAAGTAATAGATTTCGCGAAAAATAGTCGCAGAGAAAATGAGCGGGAAAGGAGGGTACCTATGCAAGAAGGCCTACTTTGCATGAATGGCAGTCTACGTTTGAGCATCTTAACAAAACTTTAAGTTTAGCTTTTTGATGGTAGTTGTTTGTAGCATTAGTGAGGTCGTCTGCATGACGATTATCAAAATCTACTTCTGAACTATCTCTGTCTCATTTATGTAATAAGACACTTTCATTTAACCAATCCTTTTCTTACGAAGCCCTTAAGTTCAATTAATTACTCTGAATCATACTTAAACGTTCTTACATACTGTCGAAATAAAAAAAAATACAGGAATACAAATGTCTAACTATAATACTGATATCCCGCCATTAATATGAACCAAAAGTCCGCCAGTAGAGGCATCGACCCAGGGGTAATAAAAAACAAAATACCAAGTCACTGTTAATGGATTTTCTTACCCTAACCCTAACTCTAATTGATTGATTTGTTACGGAGCTCAACTTCTGACTGGTTAATTTATAAGAGATTTTGAACTTGATTAGTTGGATTTACTGCCCTGATATTTGACTGTCGGTCCATTTAGACCGACCCAGTGGTAATAAATAACAAAATATCGAAGTGACTGTTAATTTAGTTTCTGCATATACGCATTTCGACAATTTATATGTTGTAATTGTAGAGCTTGAGACACTAGTACTATTGTCAGGCAGCTGATGACATGTTTGCATGAATACTTTGCCGGTTTAATTTATGTTTGTTGACTATTCCTCTTCCTTGATCATTAAAGACATAAATGTAGCGTTGTTCTAGCAATGAAATAAGTACAAATCATTGCTAGGGACAGTCTTGAAGTTACTATGAAGTATGAGCAAAGATCGTTGTTGAAGCTTCAAGGTGACTTAAGGTTGAAGAACAACAGTAAAAGCGTTCCATTGGTTGGTACTACCATGTATTGTAGAGACATGTAGTCTCATGTACATTTAATAATATAATCTCATTGTTTATTGAAGAGGATAAACAGTACGAAGTTAGAGACTATCACGAGAAAGACTTCATATCTCTCTAATGCAGTGATTCCCCGTGTTTGAGATGTATGCTCTTTTTATTTTATCAGTAATGGTGTACTTGTTCATGTGAGAATTTTTTCATATGACTGCACTATCAAAATGAAACATTTAGCTTTCCTGTTTTATAAAAATTAAACTTTTTTTCTGACCATCTGTATATATATTGCCTACATCTCCCGATTTTACTTGCCAACTTTTCTTACAATCAACTAAATGAGTGCCTCGTGATCGTGTATTTGTTGTATTGTCTTCTGGTCCCTTTGTCGGGCAACGGATGACAGTGTTTGTAAGAGAGCTTTACCCGATATGTTATAACTCTTGGCCAAACTGCATCCATGACACTGTGGAGATAGAATAAAAAGTTAACAGGAAACACCAACAATGGCCTAAAAACATAGTCACATGCTACAATGTACCAAGGAACTATACAGGAAAAAATCCACAATAAAAAACAAAAGACAACGATAGCAACTCGGGACAGCCGGACTAGGTACGGGCACTACATGGATGTACTGTTTTTCAACATTTAGCAAGTGAATTCCGCTCAAACCAGTACTAGCGGCCGTCTGGAACTTATTATGAGGTAGAAGTGTTTGATCTTTGTTGAAGGCCTCATGGTGACTTCAAGATGAAAAACAATAATGAAAGAGTAGTTTCATTTGCTTGATCTTCCCATGTATTTACCGGGATTGTGTCCCATGTAAATTTACTCAATATCCCTTTATTTGTTCATACTGCTCGTTGATGATAACGTTAAGAAGATTCAATTGTAACGAGCTTGATTTATGTTGATATTAAACAGCTTATGGTTGAAATTCGGCCCAATAGGTAGCAAATAAAATACTTTAATTTCCGAACCAAGCGTCTACGTCAATATGCTGACTAATGAGTACACAAGAAAGGCATGCTGATAAACAACAGGGACAATGAAATGACCGTAAGAGATGATTTCAAAATAATAAAAAGCATAATGAAACTCATTACAAAAACAGGAAAACAGCAAACACCTACAATGGCCAGGAACTACAATCACATGCCACAATTTACAAGCAAACTACACCAGAAAAACAATAATGAAAACAAGAGACAAACATAAATAACGATAGGAACTCGGGATAGCCGGACTTGGTACCGGCACTAGCAAAAGCCAGTGGTAGGGTTAAACCGGTTTATGGGTACCAAAACCTCCCCCTCCTCTATCCCGTTTCCCTATAATATCATAAACATGCGAATAAAACCCAATACAGGTAGACTACTAACTCAATGACCACTATCTTGGAACCGAAAAAACATAAGACAAAACGTAAATTAAACAGTGCTCGCCGCTTAACTGTCGGCTAGTTCAAGGAATGTAGTCTGCTGGTAAAACACTGCCGCACTACGGAAGAAAAATCATACTCAAAACTCCCCGAAGGGTTTGGTAAAGAGTCTTCATGTATTTCAGCAGACATCGGCAGTATCAGTGAGAGGCCAGTATATATGTAAAGTCTTCAGGTCACTGGAATCCAAAGCCAATTTAACGGATTTGTTCAGAATATCTCGTCGATATCCACTATTACGTAAAGAATGTAAGTTACGTCCCAGTTTTTCTGGATTATTTATCAGTTTTTGACATTTTTAACAACATTTTTAACAACATTTTTTAACAACATCATGTCTGTATATAATGAGAAAGACTATAGCAGTGTATTTGACAAAAGGGTGGCTACGCGTGATTACCAAAGAGCCTCATTTATCATAAAATTGTAACGGCACCATGTGAATTGATCTCCGACCCGTGTTTGCGTCATTACGGAGACAATTATGTATATATCAGTTGATGATTTGATGCCTAATTGAAAATGAGCAAGCATGCACAAAGATAATAGATACAGGAAACATTAAAAGAAACAACAAAAAAAATCAAAATAGGGGTAAAATGAACCGAAATTAAATAACTAGAGGCTCAGAGGCTGAGCCTGTATCACTCACCTGACAAAATGCTTCTATGCCACGCACAACCAAAGAAGATGTATTTTACAAATGAGCTCTTATGTTAAGCTATGTTCTCCATTGGCACAAGTGTTTTTTGTCTGATCCTATTGAAACGAGTAATCTTTGCAAAGGACCTTCAATACAACATTCCAAAACAGTTTAGTTAAATTTGCTTGAATAGTTTCAGAGAAGATAATGAAATGTATGGTTTCACATACAGGGCTACAATGTTAAACTATGTTCTGCACTGAAGGCCATGTTTTTTTCAAATCGAAATGAAATGATCAAATTTTGTCAGGTACCTTCCGTACATCATTCCTGTAAAGTTTGGTTGAATTTGCTTCAGTAGTTTCTGAGCAGAAGATGAAAATATGATTTTTCCCATAGGGTCCAATGTTAAACCTAAGTTCTGCGCTGGCGGTTATGCTTTTTATCAGATCAGAAAGAAACGAGCAATCTCTGTAAAGGACATTTAATATATCATTTCTGTAAAGTTTGGTTGAATTTGCTTCCGATCGGTGGTTTCAGAGCAGAAGATGAAGATGTGATTTTTCCCATAGGGTCCAATGTTAAACCTAAGTTCCGTGCTGGTGGCCATGTTTTTTGTTGGATCAGAACAAAATAAGCAAACTTTGTGGAGGACCTTCCATACATCATTCCTGTGAAGTTTGGTTGAATTTGCTTCAGCCATTTCAGAGCAGAAGATGAAAATGTTATTTTCCCATAGGGTCCAATGTTAAACCTAAGTTCAGTGCTGGCGGCCATGTTTTTTGTCGGATCGGAACAAAATGAGCAATCTTTGTAAAGGACTTATAGTACATCATTCCTGTAAAGTTTGGTTGAATTTGCTTCAGTAGTTTCAGAGCAGAAGATGAAAATGTGATTTCCCCATAGGGTCTAATGTTAAACCTAAGTTCCGTGCTGGCGGCCACGTTTTTTGTCGGATCGGAACAAAATGAGCAATCATTGAATAGGACCTTCTATACATTATTCCTGTAAAGTTTGGTTGAATTTGCTTCAGCCATTTCAGAGCAGAAGATGAAAATGTTATTCTCCCATAGGGTCCAATGTTAAATCATGTTCCCTGCTGGCGGCCATGTTTTTTGTCGGATCGAAACAAAATGAGCAATCTTTGTAAAGAACCTTTAGTACAGCATTCCTTTAAAGTTTGGTTGAATTTGCTTCACTGGTTTCAGAGGAGAACATGAAAATGTGATTTTTCCCATAGGGTCCAATGTTAAACCTAAGTTCCGCGCTGGCCGCCATGTTTTTTGTGGAATCGGAACGAAATGAGCAATCTATGCAAAGGACCTTTAGTACATCATTCTTGTAAAGTTTTGTTGAATTTGCTTCAGTAGTTTAAAAGCAGAAGATGAAAATTTGATTTTCCTAAAGCGTCCAATGTTAAACCATGTTTCGTGCTGGCGGCCATTTTTTTTTGTCGGATTGGGAAAAAATGAGCAATCATTGTTAAGGACCTTTAGTACATCATTCCAGTAAAGTTTGGTTGAATTTGCTTCAGTGGTTTCAGAGCAGAAGATGAAAATGTGATTTTTCCCATAGGGTCCAATGTTAAACTTAAGCTCCGCGCTGGCGGCCATGTTTTTTGTCTGATCGGAACGAAATGAGCAAACTTTGTAAAGGACCTTTAATGCATCATTCCTGTAAAGGTTAGTTGAATTTGCTCCAGTGGTTTCAGAGGAGTTGATGAAAATGTGAAAAGTTAACAGACAGACAGACGACGGACGACGGACGCCAAGTGATGGCAATAGCTCACACTGACCCGTTGGGTCAGGTGAGCTAAAAATGATTCATAGTGAAGGAACATAGAGTTTCGGTAAGACGATACACTGAAGCTGATAAAATAAGCATACGAGATTGGATTTACTACTATCCGTATGGCACACACTTTGATATGCTTTGTACTGGATTTTGTCTATTATTTTTATATTTTTGGCAATGGTTGCTTCTTTCTAACTATCTTTGGATTATGGTTTTCAATGTTCTTTTCAATTTTAAGCTGCTAATGAGAGGTTGAACCATAAAAGAAACGAACAGCATAACATTATTTAAGGTTAAAAATACAGCTTGGGTAATTTTGTATTTTGTGACGTTAGGTTAAGAGAACAACAATATAACAAAAAAAAAAAAAAAAAAAAAAACAGAAAATAGTCTACAGAACAGAACAATAACTGATAAGGTTGTGGTTTAATAAACACAAAAGAAAGATTCGACAGAAAATGCGTTTTGGATGGGGTAAAATACACAAATTTTGTTTTAAACTAAGGAGTGTTTCCCTCTTGCATTGATCTGTTCTTAGATGATTTTTTACTTTTCTAGTTAGTATTGCTGGTATTTAGTTCTCTATCAGCTTTTACACATACTCCAGTTTATAGATTTCTAAAAGTTTTTATTTGATCTGTACTGAAGAAACGTATGTAATCGAAATTTCTAATTGATGAAACTAAATACAAAATTAACTTCGGTTTATTGTTATACGTTATCAGTTCGGTGCCTCCGCGGGTGGACTGTAAGTCTTCGAGGGTATTCACTGGGTTAGTAGTTACATTATTGCCAACCGACAACCGATTTTACTTGGAGCCTTGGAATATCTATATTTGAGAAAATATTGTTTCAAGCTGAACAGCATCTCCCTCCTGCATAGCTCTATCCTTAGCTAATTTTTTGCTTTTCTATTTAGCTGATGTTGGTAAATTGTTCCCAATAAGCTTTTACACATATATCGATTTATGGATTGCCATGTTTTGATATGATCTGCACTGAAGAGACACTTGTTGTTCAAAATGGCCAAATGCAGGACACAAATTGACAGTAAACTTTGGTATTTTGTTATTGAAGTCGGGGATGTAAGTACTTCATGTGTTCATTTCAGACTGTGATAGCCTTGAATTTGTGATGAGAACTTTTAAATGGAATGAAATGAAAGCAGCATGTCATTTTTAAAATCTGTATAAAAATGTTTTATGAAAATCTTAAATACAAATGAATTTTCTAATTACGTATCATTTACATTTGAGAAATGACTTACTTTTAATATGCATGTGTTTCATGTACATGATCAAATCTTGGTACTTTACTTTTGAGTTGTGCGGTACAAAATTGGCTTCAAAATTCCTCTCGTAGACAACAGAAGCAGCAGTTGTAAAAAAGAACATGTATTACTCAAACATCAGCAGTTCATCTAATCTGAATTTGCGTTTCTATCAAGAATAAATGTGTACATCTGCAGTCATTATAAATGTCGAAAATTGTTTTTGCGGAATGATATATGAAATTGTTATGGATTAAATTTTCAATAGTTATATTTCAACTTACATTAAAAATTACTAAGATCCTTTATCAGTGAAAACTTCCTTATGTCGTAACGAGACGTTAAAAGTTTAAATCAACAATCACCTTACCAACGCATTGCATAATCTTTGAATGCAAGAAATGTATTACAATACATATCTTCTGATAGCCTAGAATATGTCCCTTCAATAAACTAGTATTTCTTCAAAATATCGCTAAAATGTGTCCCTTTATTATATCTCTTTAATATGTCACTTTAAAGCTTACGTCTTACCTGAAAACTGAAATCAGACGTGAAAAAAATGAATCGATAAAAATACAGACAAAATAAAATAAACTGTTGATTTTTGGTGACTGCTTTTGTCTGAATACGATTCATTTACCCTACCTTTATACCTTTTGATATTCCACACCCAAGGCATATAAAAGCTACAATTCAAAGCTCATTCTCTAAATCATGCTTGTTATATTATATTATAATTAATTATATCGAGTCACCTCCTTAGCTGTCTGTTAAAAGAATTTAGTCTAAATTGAAGGATATTGGTCCAAAATTTGTGTTTGTACCTGTTGGCAAGACTTTCAACAACGTTGCTATCGTTTGAAATAAATATTATATCGATGTCCAACAATACGAACTGGACAAGTCAACAACCTTCGAACGTACAAATTGGGACAAAAAAAAAACGTTAACACAACAACTTTATAAGGATACAAAAATGCTTAAAGATCCACTAAAGATAACATCTTGCCTACCTACCATGTACTGGATTCCTAAGCTTCACAAAAATCTCTACAAATATCGTTTTATTTCGGCATCTAGAAAGTGTTCTACTACTAATTTATCCATCAATTTAACTAGTTCACTTACTTGTATAAAAGATTTGGTTATTAAATACTGAGAAAAAACTTATCATAACTCTGATGTAAATTACTTTTGGAGTGTAAAAAATTCAATTGAAGTTTTAGATAAACTACAATCTATTCAAAGACCAGTCCCATCCATCGACAATTATGAATTTTTCTTACTTTATACTACCCTTCCACATAAGTTGATCAAATCAAAATTAGGACAACTTATTAAATGGTCTTTTAAATTTTCTGGTCTACAATTCATTTGTTCTAACAAAAAGCAAGGATTGTTCTCTAATATTATATACAATAATTATTGTTCCTGGACATGCAATGACATGATTAACGCACTCAATCATTTGCTGAACAATATTTTAGTTCGTTTTTGCAACACTATTTATCAACAGGTCATAGGTATTCTCATGGGTACAAATTATGCACCTCTCATTGCAGATCTTTTTCTATTCTGCTACAAACGAGACTTCATGAAGAAACTTCAAAGTACAACAATACAAAACCGTGATAATCTTATTTCTATTTTCAATGACAACAGCAGGTATATTGACGATATCCATACTATTGACAATCCCCAGTTTTTAGATTATGTGGACATTATCTACCCACAAGAACTGAAATTAAATAAAGCTAACAATGATTCAAAATACTGCCCTTTTAAGCCAAAAGACAAACGTAAACAACGATAGGAACTCGGGACAGCCGAACTTGGTACCGGCACTAGCAAAAGCCAGCGGTAGGGTTAAACCGGTTAATGGGTACCCAAACCTCCCCTTTATCTGTCCTTCTTCCCTATAGTTTAGTAGACATACGAATAAAACCCAATACAGGTAGACTACTAACTTCATGACCACAATCTTGAAAGGAGAGAATATGATAATACGTAATTTAGAAAGATGAGTCAAGGGGTGCTCGCAGCTAATCTGCCAGCTAGAGCTAAAGGAGCCTAGTCTGCTGGTAAAACACTGTCGCACTAAGGAAGAAAAATCAAACTCAAAACTTCCCGTAGGATTTGGTCAAGAATCATCATATATTTCAGTAGACATCGGCAGTATCAGTGAGAGGCCAGTATGTATGTAAAATTTTCAAGTCACTAGATCTCAAAGCTAATTTAACGGATGCAAGCAGAGTATCTTGTCAATATCCCCTATAACGTAAAGAATGTAAGTTACGTCCCAGTTTTTTCTGGATTTTTAATCAGTTTGCGGCATTTTTTAAACAACATTACGGTAAAAACGAGGATTAGAAATGCCCTTAGTAATAAGTTGTTTGCGAGTAACGCCATATTTAGACATTAAATATTCATATCTGTTATAAAGTAAGTGAGAACCGAACCGTCAGTCTAAAAAGAACAATCCAAGGACAATGGCAACGTCGGAAAAACAAAAAAACGAAGACATAACATGGGCATGACACAGAAAAGAAAATGAAGACACGCACATATACAAAAATGAACAACACGGACCCAATAAAAACCATGGGTGAGATCAGGTGCACCGGTAGAGTAAGCATCTCCTGCTTCTTATAAGACACCCGCCGTGTTGAACATGTCAACTCCGGTAGTAAAGTCAAATCCGGTAGAGGAAAAACAAACTTTACTGGCAAAGAGAAAGATCTGTTGTCATCTGGGAAACAGATATCTCATAGCGGTCCACAAGATCGTGATGTCGACCGTAAAACTTCTGTAGTGATGACCTCAAGTTATGGGCAACATACCCTTGCTTAAGTAGCCTATTTGTAAGCAACCGAGCTCTATCAAGGTAGTCACTGTATCGACCACAGGCCCTTGAGTAGCGAAT
>MJUU01012102.1:97969-109208 GCA_002080025.1 Modiolus philippinarum | reverse complement strand
AATTATTTGTAAGTAACCATTATAGTAATTAATGTCTTTCCGGTATGTCGGAAAGACATTATTGTCATAGGCAATTCGTTTTCTTTTTTTTTTCTTCTGTTCATAGGATTGGCTAAGTGAGTAGGTGTAGGTCGATGAAATTTGGCGGTGTTTTGTAGTTTTGGTTGAAGATGTGTTTCTAACTGTCTTGGATCATTTCGTTATTAGAGGAGGGGATTATTTTAGAAAACGCCCTAAACATGTTTTGTGATTTAATCGGAAAGGGTAATAAATAGGTATTGAATTGTAACGGGGAAAATGTTTGTTAGTGTATGACTGATATTTTGTCCATTTGGATGAATGTTGGTGGATGAACCGTTCTCATGATATGGGTTTGCAAAGTTTTGATACTTTTTTTTGGAGCAAGTATTTGGAGAAATTTCGGAATGTGTAAGGAATAGGTATTTGGGACCTATATCATTGTATTTAGTTTATATGTTTTACGTTCAAAAATATAGAGGTCAAAGGTTATTGGTCACTGTAAAAGGGATGACATCAGTTCCTTAAAATAAAATTGCCAGCTACTGTTTAAAATGATAAATGATATGCTTGTCAGATTTTTATGCTTACACGGTAAACTGAAACTTGATCAGCTGGTTGTCAAAAATGATATTTAGCAGACAACAAACGTAAAGCATGTGCACACTTTATTGTTTTATGTGTTTTGTTTGACATAACAATTTCACATGGATTACAGAAGAACAATAGGAAAACTACTGAAAACAACGTGTTTTTTAACACTTATGCCCCCCCCCCCCCCCCAACCACCGTAGAAGTTAAGAAACATTTATTACATTGCACAATAGTTAATTTGTTTCTGTAGTACGTGATAAATTTTGTTATCAATTGAAAAATTAAGTCAAAATAAATAATGACTGTAATTGGATTCAAACACAGGAGTCACCGAAATGATCCCTCCAGTCTTTATCCAAGCATTATTAAGAGATCAATTTTCACCCCTTTTTATAAACATTTATAATTAACTTATTTTGTTTCTGTGTATCAGTTTTATCTCAGGAAAAAATTACAATATTTCATTAATACAGTAGAATCTATTTATAGCTATTCAAAAACCCATTTAATAAACGATATATTTATATGGCTATTCAAAGAAATGGATTAATTACATCATACAATATTTAATAGATACTTTAACTAACATCCAGAATCACTGATGTTCTATTAAGCATAAAGTATTTTAGTCTATTGGTATTTTCATATCCAT
Source organism: Modiolus philippinarum (assembly GCA_002080025.1). NCBI lineage: Eukaryota > Metazoa > Mollusca > Bivalvia > Mytilida > Modiolidae > Modiolus > Modiolus philippinarum. The sequence goes on along the minus strand of MJUU01012102.1, from coordinate 107,944 downwards.
GTGTGTCTATTGCCTGATGAGGTCTAATGCCCGGTGCGGTCTGCTGACCGATGGAATCTATTGACCGATGACGTCTATTGACCACTAAGATCTATTGCCCGATGAGGTCTATTGACCGATGAGGTCTATTGCCCAATGAGATCTATTGCCCGGTGAAGTCGAGTGTCTTACATTTGAACTTTCTATCAGAATCTGTAACCCAGCCACTAATACATGTATGACAAAAATAACATGGCACAGCGGTAAAATAAAAACAATGGCAGCAAAATGGACGATACATATTTTACTACTGTATTTTAATAGTATTTGAAAATATGAAGCCCTGTGTGACAGTTTGTATGACCATCTGCACATTTTTGAGATAAAAATTATAAAATTTGTAGAAATATCAAAATACCAAAGTTACTGTCAATTTATTTTCTGCATATGCGCATTTCGACAACTTATGTCTTATCAGATAAAACCAAAGCATTTGGAAGTCCATTAATACAAACGTGTAAAATCTGATGGAGAACAAATAACCAAATCGGTCTAAATAGAAAAGCCAAAATTCAGCTAAGGACAGAGCTATGCATGAGGGAGATACTCCTTAGTTTTAAACAGAATTTGCTAAAATTTAGATATTCCAAATTTTAAATAAAATCGGTTTTCGGGTCAGCACCGAAGTACTGACTACTGGGTTGGTGAATACCCTCGGGGACTAACAGTCCACCAGCAGAGGCATCGACCCAGTGGTAATAAATATCAAAATACCGAAGTTACTGTCAATTTATTTTCTGCATATGCGCATTTCGACAACTTATGTCTCATCAGTGCAGATAAAACCAAATCATTTGTAAGTCCATTAACACAAACGTGTAAAATCTGATGGAGAACAAATAACCAAATCGGTCTAAATAGAAAAGCCAAAATTCAGCTAAGGACAGAGCTATGCATGAGGGAGATACTCCTTAGTATTAAACAAAACTTGCTAAAATTAAGATATTCTAAATTTAAACAAGAGGCTCTCAAGAGCCTGTATCGCTCACCTGGTCCATGGTCAATACATAAATTCAAATAAATTTCTATGTTAAAGGGTCTCATTTTCAAACTATGTAAACAAACATTTATGTTATATGATCAAACTATTTTCCCTATTGCCTGCCATCTTGGATAAGGGATGGGTCTGCAGGACACAATTTTAAAGAAAATTAAGTGTTGTGCCAAAGTTTATTTCCAATTGGCCAAATGGTTTTAAAGAAGAAGACCTTTGAATGTACTCCAATATTAAACTATGTTTCCCATTGGTAGCCAATTTGCATAAGGTGCAGACTTGAGGGACATCTGTTTTGAAGGGGACCATCTAAGATGCATTGTGATTAAGTTTTATTCTAACTAGCAAAGTTGTTTCAGATAAAAAATTCTTTATGTGCTCTTTCTATACAGTCCAGTAATAAATTAAGTTCCCCGCAGATGGCTATGTTGGATGATATATAGGCACCAAAGTCACAATACTTAGTCAGCACCTCATAGCATCATACATGCCATGTAGTATTCAAATCCATCTGTGGTTCTCAAGGTTAATGTCACCACTTGATCATTAAAGGCTTTCTTTAACAACAAAAATTATGCAGGCTATGAGGCCAAGAAACTGCTTGCTAATTCATGTCAGCAATGCATACAGTATAGTGCCCAATCAAATACTTCCTTGTAAGACAAAATATTTTATATAGAAAAATAATTGTAACATATCATAAGGTAAAGATAAAGAAAGTATTTTTGCAAACAATTGTAAAAATTTGTACAAAAACACTGTTTTTGCTCTTAATTATAAATAAAAATAATTGTTTTAACAAAGCTATAAAAGGGAATTTCTCTAAAGCTTAAAAGAGAAAAGGTAACCAAAGAAGATTTGAACACAGAATTTAAAGGGAAATAACCGATAAACCATATGGCATTGGAAAAAAAAAATTGGTGAAAATCAATCAATAACTCCTACACAGGCCTTTGGATTTTCTTCAAAATTTCGGTGTATGTAGATCTTGATATGCTGAACATTATTCCAATTTATACCTCTATCTGTTGCAGTCTTTGAAATAAAAAATAAAACGTGCATAAATTTTGAAAAATTTACGGAAAAGGGGCTATAACTCTAAGACGGGTATTCCGATTTTCTTCAAAATTGCAGAGCAGATAGATCTCGGCATTCTGAACAATTTTACCACAGTCAGATTTTTGATATCTGCAACGGTTTTCGAGTTATTTGCCAAAAACAGCAAATTCCCCCTATGTTCTATTTTTAGTAACAGCGGCCATGTTGTTTGGCCCTCGGACTAACCGAACACATTTTTAAACTACATACCCTGGTGATGACCCAGGCCAAGTTTGGATTAAATTGGCCCAGTGGTTTCAGAGGAGAAGATTTTTAAAGAAAAGTTTACGACGGACGCCAAGTCATGGCAAAAATTCACCCTGGCATAGCCAGGTGAGCTAATAAAATCGGTTTTCGGGTTAGCACCGAAGTACTGACTACTGGGTTGATGGATACCCTCGGGGACTAACAGTCCACCAGCAGAGGCATCGGCCCAGTGGTAATAAATATTAAAATACCGAAGTTACTGTCAATTTATTTTCTGCATATGCGCATTTCGACAACTTATGTCTCATCAGTGAAGATAAAACCAAAGCATTTGGAAGTCCATTAACACAAACGTGTAAAATTGCTCGAACTACCTTAAAAGAATTTAAGAATATGTTGAAAGATATTTTTCAATGTTGATAATTTTGATAAATGAAAAACTGGGCAGTTATTTATTCTATTTCATGATTTTCTAGGAATTGAAAATGTGATTGAACCAACAGTTTGGAACCTATAAACCAAAAACTGATTTTCGACAATCGATTTCCGGTTTTCTTTCACTTGTCGCTTAATACCATACAGTAACAATAATGTATTAAATACAGAAAAAGTGCAGAAGATGTTTCCTTCAAAATCAGGTCAATATCAAAGTATCATGGACAACCAAAAACCTTCATTTTACGTCAATGTATATTGATAAATGTACATATCAAAGGTATATATATACTGTCTTAGTTTAATCGGTTAATCTGAAATGAGAGCATTATGGCACAACTTCCGGAAAGACCTAACAATTGTTCTTCGAACAATTGACATACTAGTTATTGTATGCTTTGCAAAACATTGAACGCATGGGTTTGATTATATTGCCAAATTTTATAAAGTTATCAAAACTTCGGTAAGCAGATGTTTAAGAAGCATAAAAAAGAAATCTGGAAATTCTTTTATCTCACCTGCTCGATGGCCATTTCAGCTTTAGCAATCACTATAAAAGAAAGAGGTCAACTTTAAATTGCAAAAACGTCAGCATATCAACATATACCAACCTAGACTTTTTAAGTAAGTGAGAACCGAACCGTTAGTCAAAAACGAACAATTCAAGAACAAGGGCAACATCAGGAAAACAAAAATGAAAAATGACAAGCACACATACAAAAAAGATCAACACGGACCCAATAATTACCATGGGTAAGATCAGGTTCACCGGTAGAGTAAGCATCTGCTTTTTATAAGACATCCGCCGTGTTGAACATGTCAACTCCTGTAGTGAAGTCAAATCCGACAGAGGAAAAACAAACTTCAGTGGCAAAGAGAAAGATCTGCTGCCATCTGGGAAAGAGATATCCCATAGCGGTCAACAAGATAATGATGTCAACCGTAAAACCTCTCTAGTGATGACTTCAAGTTATGGGTAACATACTCTTGCTTAAGTAGTCTATTTGTAAGCAATCGAGCTCTATCAAGGTAGTCAATGTATCGTTCACATGCGTTTGAGTAGCGAATGAGTTGGCAGATGTAAACTGCATATGCCAGTGCTTTTCTAATGTTGCTACAAAGAAAAAGGAAGTTGACTATTAGAAAAGGGAAGTCATCGCGTTTGTCATATAACCTAGTTTGTAGTTTACTTTTGTTGTCAATTTCAAGATGAATTTCAAGGAACGAGGCTGATGTGGAATTATCTGTAGTATCCTTAATTTCTATCTCTTTTGGATACCTGTATAGGAGTTATTGCCCTTTATTGTTCCAATGCTTGTAAGTTTTTACATTTTGCATCGTATTTCAAAAAGGATTTGAGATAGAGGTAAAGATTTATGCAAAAATGTCCATTATGTTAAGAACTACATTTTATTTTCATGATGGAAGTTGTCGACCTCATCCCAGATGGCCACCAGCGGGGAATTTTTAAACATTAGACCCTACGGAAAACCACATTTACAAATCTTTGAAACCACTTCGCCAATTAGAACCATATTTGCCCTTAGTTGGTCTCTTTTAAAATGTGACTGGCAAGTTCCCATCAGATCCAAGATGGCAGCCAACAGAAGATATTTAACAGTGAACCCTATGGGAAAACACATTCAAAGACACTATTTGGCCAGTAGGAACCATACTTGGTCACAAACGTACTTAGTCGGGTCCCTTTTGAAAAATGTGTCCGGCAAGTCCCCATACGGTCGAAGATTGCCGCCAGCATAGAATTTATTCAACATTGGCCCCTACAGGAAAAAATCATTCAAAGATCTTCTCTGACACCACTAAGCTTATTGGGGCCATACTTGGTCATAACTATGCGTAATTGGTTCCTTTTTTGATAAATATGTACAGCAAGTTCCCATCAGAACCAAGATGGCTGCCGGTGGCTAACAGAGTTTAACATTGGCCCTTATGGGAACGCACATTCAAAGATTTCCCCTCTAAGACTTGCCCAATTCGAACCATACTTGGTCACAACTGTCCTTAGTTGGTCCTCCTCAAAAAATTGTGTCCGGCAAGTCCCAATCAGATCCAAGATGGCCGCCAGATTGGAACATAAGTTAACATTGAACCGTTTTGGAAAACACATTCAAAGACTTTCTTCTCTGAAACTTACTAGTATATTTAACTTGGTCATCATAGTCCTCGGGTGTTACTCTTTAAAAATATGATGTCTGACAAGTCTGTATTCCAAGATTGAAGCCATTTCGGTACACATTCCAAGACTCTTCTCTCTGATAACACTTGGCCAATTGGAAAGTAAACCTGGTTATAATTGTCCTTCATTAGCAGCCTTTGACAAAATGTGTCTCTGACATATTCAAAATGGCCGCAATTAGGGAACTAATTTTGAAACTACTTTTCCTACTGAAACTAAACTTGGTCACGATGTTCCTTTGGTTGCCCATTTTAAAAACGTGTGTACAATAAGTCCAGAGTAGACCCCAAGATGGCCTCCTCTGGAAAGCAAAGTGTTAAAGAAATCAAACGGGAAGTGAATACAGAGATTATCTCCCTGACACATTGGGCATTTTTGTCCCCCGCCGCAACACGACGGAGGGACATAGTAATGGTCTGCGTCCGTGTGTCTTTGCGTTCGTGTGTCACGTTTTTTGTGGGCGCAACTCCTCTTACACCACAAGACATATTTTGCTGAATCCGTGTAATTGTTTATCACCATGCACTCTACACATTAGGAACACTTTGTGGGGTCAACTCCTCGGAAACCACTAAACAGATTATGCTGAAGTTTGTTTAAACATTTTCCACCATATGTACTTGATCATATTATGCCGCCATTTTGATTCGACAAATTTTACAGGAGTTATGGGACTTTTTCGACTTAATGCATACTACAACATGGGAAGACTTTGTGGACACATCTCCTCAAAATCCAATTAGGGGATTTTGTTGAAATTTGGCTTGGCTGTTTACCACCTAATTCAGCTGATCATATCCTGCCGCCATTTTGATTCGCAAAATTTTACATGAGTTATTGGACTTATCGACTTGATGCATACTACAAGATAGGAAGACTTTGTGGAAGCAACTTTTCAAAATCCAATGAAGGGATTTTGCTGAAATTTTGCTTGGTTGTTTGCCATCTTATGTAGTTGATCATATTATGCCGCCATTTTGGTCTGAAAATTTTTATTGTGTTATGGGACTCTATCGACTTGATGCATACCACAACATAGGAAGACTTTAGGTCCACTTTGTGGACGCAACTCATCAGAAACCACTAAACGGATTTTGCTGAAATTTTGTATGATCGTTTGCCACCATATGTACTTGATCATATTATGTCGGCATTTTGATTCGACAATTTTTGGGAGTTATGGGACTTTATCGACTTGATGCATACTGCAAGACAGGTCCACTTGGTGGACGCAATACAATAGTACCTCTAAATTTCCATTTACCTTGTAACACATTGCACTTACACTCTGCAGCTGTGGGGTACACATAACTACGCGTAGCAATCTTGTACGTTGATGTCTATTATTTTACTAGAAGATTAGATATCATCATTGCGTGATTTGTGCTGCTATGACAGTTTTTTTAGTATGAAAATGATAGAAGATAGAAGTAAAGTTTAAATTACAAAAAAAGCAAAAAAGTCGGAATAGTAAAATCTGTTTGTCCTGCAATTTTGAAGAAAATCTGACATCCCATATAGGAGTTATTGGCCATTTTTCATAAAATTTCCATGATTTTTATATACTTTTCCTTTTATTTCTTGACCTTTTCGAGTAAGGGGTTAGGTTTGAATTGCGAAGGTGTTAAATAAAATAAAATTTCAGTCCTCTGGTGTTCCCCTTCAAAGATGTGGTTGATATATTCCTACGGTGGGTGGGGAGCAAGGGAATGACCTTGATATAATTTTTGTCAAGAATACCGCTTAAATGTACGCTAGGGGCCTTCTTGATCTCGCTTGAGGGGGGTGAATATTGTTCACCTGTAGTTGAAGACCCTCAGGCGACATCAAGATGTAGACAGGAATAAAAGCCCTGTCCTTGATAAACTGGAGTTTTCTATGTATCGTGTGCATTTTTGTCACATGTACATTCACTCAATATCCTTCTTATGAATGGGATATAAACTCAGGTCCACGTGTTGGAAGAAATGCCACGCTTCCTGCACGAGAAAATCCTTGTAGCAAGCTCTTTTTGAGTGGTCTGTAGGTTATCAGCTACAAGGCTAAATTCCCCGCCCATTTCGATTTCATCCTACTTTTCCAGTGGCAGTCAAAATTTCCCGTCCCATGACCCATTCCATACCCCAAAGTGATAATTTATAAACAAACTTGTTCTCGTCTTGATATAGCTTAAATATTGCTCAGTAGACGTTAAACAATATTCATTCAATCAATCAATCATCCAATATGGCCACCAGCGGGGACCATAGTTAAGAATGGGACCCTATGATAGATGCATTCAAATATCTTCCTCAAAAAAAAACTTGATAAATAATGATTTAATTTAAGCTTCAGTCCTTTGATGGTCCAAATGTGTTATTTTTATGTTCCTACCTCATCCAAGATGGCCACAAGCTTTAAACATAGTTTCAGCGTTGGAACCTATGGTAAATACATTCAAAGATTTATTCCTCTTAAACCTCTCAAACAATTTTGAAAAACAAATATCAACATAATAGTCATTTTGTGGTCCTCTTAAATTTTGTGATTCTTATGTTCTTTCCACATCAAACATGAGCGGGGAACAACTTTTATCAACCTTTCCCTCTGAAACCGCTGGAACAAGTGTGATTAAATTTGAACGTAAAAGTCCTATAATTGTCCCCTTTTGTGATTTTTATGTTCCTACTTCATCAAAGATTTTTGCAATTTGGGAACATAATTTGACATGGAACACTACAGCACATGGAACATTCTGTGATCTCTTCTGAAACTACATGGCCAAATAAAACCATACATGATGTCCTTGATTGGTCACTTTGGAAAATGTGGCCAGCAAGTCTGCATCAGATTCAAGATGGCTGCCAGAGGGGAGCATAGTTTAACATTGGACCGTATGGGAAAGCATTCCAATGTTTTCTCTGAGACCGCTTAAAAATTTTAAAGGAAATAAAGTTACAATAATCCTTGGGTGGCCCCATTCAAAGTTTTTGATATTTCAAGCTGTCACCTCATCCAAGATGGTCGCAAGTGGGAACATATTTGAATTTAGAATCCCATGAGAAATGCATTCTAAGATCTCTGACTGGTTATTTGGATTTGGATTTATCAGCCATTCACCAGATGAGCTATACAGGCTAATGAAAGCCTCTAGTAATCCACAACTCTTATACAATGACAAAATTAGCAAAACTAAACTGCATCTACATCAAACAACACTGACAGTAAAATTTCTACAAAAAATGCTTTTGAAGGAATTATTATTTTTTTTTCTATTTATTATTTTGAAAATATGTTTCTTGTAAAAGTTTGCCCTGTTTTGTGTTGGTTAAAACTCTCTGTACAAGGAAACACTTCAGATCATACACCCTTCTTGCAAGACAAAGTTTTTTTTATTTTTTTTTTTAATATTCATTTTAGAGTTATGTATATTATCTCTATATTTCTGAAACAATTGTCGTTTTGTTTAGAACACGTTGGAATATAAAAAAAATGCTTTAAAGGGTTCGATATAACAGAGAACACTGAGAATGACATGATCAAAATATTTTAATTTATTGTCAACAATAATTTTGCCGAGTGTGGAGGCTGTGTTTTTCAACAGACAGTCGAGATTCCCATTGGAATTAACAGTGCGATACTTTATCTGACTTTTTTTATACGTATGAGGCAAGTTTTTGCAAGAGCTAATACAAAAAAAATCCCCAAAAACTGAGACATTTAGCCCAGTCTTTTAATTATAGCTTGCTACATAGACGATGTATTTATCTCCAAAACTGAAGGAAAATTTACACCAGATCTATCTCAATGACCATGAAATTAAAGAGACTATTGATATACTCCTACTTCAGCTTCGTACTTAGATCTTTTTATATGCATTAAGGCTATATGATAAACGTAATGATCTTAATAGAAGGCGATACTTTTACTTTCAAAAATGGACAGAAATTTAAAGTGAAGAATGGATTTAATTGTACATCAGAAAATCTTATATATGTAATCACATGTTGCGGATGTACAGAAAATTACATCGGTCAAACCGGAATGACTTTGCGACAGAGGATGACAGTTCATCGTCAACAAATTAATAATCCTTACACACGCAAAATCCCGTTAAGTGCACATTTGGAATCTTGTGGCCACGGAAACTTTAAATTATTCCCGTTATACCAGTGCGCAGACGGCACAACAGATCAAGAACGCATAAACAAAGAAACATTCTTCATTAACAAATATAAACCTAAGCTAAATAAATGAAGCGCCGAACATCGACATTTTAATTCGGCAAATTATAACGTTCAAATTTCTTAATATAGACAATACCCGAACGTTACTTTCACTTTCACTTTAATAGTATGACGCTTTAATTGTATGACGTTCCGTCATTAGCAACCGTATTAGTTTCCTTCCATGAATATCTGCATCGAACAATGAAATCGGTATGAGAAAGGAAAATGTGACATTTGTTGAATTCATTGTGATTTGCTTTATTATTAAGTATTATTATTAATTGTTGTTTTTGTCCCGTTTCTTATTATTATTATTCTTCTTTACTTTTTAATTACAACTTTTTGACATTTCCGAAAGATTATTTTTCATATATTCTATTCCTGTGTGGATTATAATTGACTTTTTCTTATATATATAAGAATGTGGTCACGGTGCAAGTTGATACGAAGGTTGAGTGAATTTTTCGTTGCACCAACATACTGTTGTTGGCAAACAAGAGCAAATGATGAGATAGATGACATTATCTGACTTGCAGGATAAATTGGTAAATAATTTGTATATGTCACCGGTTGCCTGTGCTCTTGAAGATTTTTGTAGAAGAACTAAATTTGCACAGGAGACAACGTCTGTCGGAACATGTTTTAAATTTTCCATTTTCAGGTGATGGTAGTTTGGCTCTAACGAGAATATCCTTCAGATTGTTGGGTCGACGGAATGATATTAGCGTAGGTTCAGGAAACTTTTTTTTTCATTTTTGTTGACGCATGAAGAATTGGCATAAATTCACGGGTTATAG